>JANRGW010035968.1:121029-159360 GCA_024733675.1 Psilopsiagon aymara
AACCCCAACATCCACATCCAAGAACAGAAAGCCTTCTGTGTGTTGTATGTGGTTTTGATTTGAGGGGTTTGGTTATGGTGGTTTTGTGTGGTTTTGTTTTTTTTTTGTTGTTGGTTTTCCACCTCTTTTGATTAGAAGTTTACCTGAAATAGTGAGGATAACCCTTACCTACTGGAGCAATGCAAGCAGGCAGCCACAGGCGATATACAAAGAACAGAATGTGCTTAAAATCTGAATTATTCATAGTAAGAAGATGCTGGTTTTATTTAAATAGTCCCTTCTGTGGTACCACCCTAATGTTGACGACAGCACAACCAAATGCAGAATTTAGCTTCATATGCTGCTATCTGTGAAACTAAGAACAAGGTATTGAGGCAGCCTGCTGAGCTTTGCACGTGTGGGGATGTTCTAGTGTAAGAATGCTCTGTGCTTTGCAAGTCAGTCAAATGGTAGGAATTTTTGGATTGATGGCCTGTCATAGACATACTGCTATACATAGGAAAACACAGCCAGGTCCTTTTTTTTCTTTTTTTTTTTTATTTAAGATTTTCAGGAGCAGTGAGTCCAGAATAGTCTCACTGAATCTCAGCACCATTGAAGCTGGCATCACCACCACTGAGATGATTTTATGTCCATGTGGAGCATGAGTTTATACTTGGTAATCTCAAAGGGAAGGCTGGTGTACAGCTACTTCCCTGCTCCTGTCCTGCTGAAGTCATCTTTATTGCCTGGAAGCTGCACAGCGATTTGTCATCCAAACCAGGCAGAACATGTCCTGAATGCAGTTTTCCATCTTATCTTGAAGGTGGCTGTGGTGAGGTATTGACTTGGAGAATATTAGGAAGGGCTGTGTAGGTGGATGTGTCCGACTTCTGTCCTCCCCTGTGCTTTCATATCATACTTGAAGTTGGACTTC
This sequence comes from Psilopsiagon aymara, assembly GCA_024733675.1. NCBI lineage: Eukaryota > Metazoa > Chordata > Aves > Psittaciformes > Psittacidae > Psilopsiagon > Psilopsiagon aymara. The sequence continues at coordinate 121,946 of JANRGW010035968.1, forward strand.
GGCTTGAAGCCTGGCTGTGGCATCCGTAAGGTGTATTTAGTGCTTTGCTTTTCTCCCTGGCTCCTCAGATGTGTGAAGGCTTTGCCTTCTGCATTTTCCCTGCCTCTGGGCAGTCTCACCTCTTAGTGTCAGGGCTTCTGTTCAGCCTTAGGGGAAGTCAGTTGTCTAGCAAAGGATAATATATGACACTTCTGGGCTTTCTTCTGCCTGTCAGGAATGCTGAAGTAAGCACTCTCCTCTTTTCACTCCTGCTTTCAAGGGAGCTGCCTAAAATCAGGTTTCTTATTTGGTAGAAAATCCCATTTCCTGCAGTTTCTGTGCTGAATTGTATTCAGCACAATATTTTCTTAGCATTTGGGCTTCCTGGGCTCTGTACTTACTGATGAGTCCTGCCTTTTACCCATGAGAGTCTGTCTATACCTGCGGTACTATGAACAACACCACTGAGATTAGAGATGTGTTTTTCAGCAGAACAATTTTACTGTATGCTGCTTGTGTAAGGGGGTATCGCAACAAACAACTCTTACTGATCTCTGAGGGACTGTGGATTTAATGGGTTGCTTTTAAGGCCTTTCCAGGTGGAGGTACATAAGGGCCATAAAGCTTTATCATTGTTTTTATTTCTTGTATATTTTTCCCAAATCAACCTTATAGCTGTTCTATCTGTTGAAGCACAGAGACTAAGTTGATGGGGAAAATATGGTTGTTTCCAGTTTTCCATTTTAGTTTCCTTTGTAAACAAGAAATGGTGTTGTTTGCCAGGAAAAAAGGGCCACATAGTCAGGAAACTCTGTGTATTCTTACTTAAAAAATACCTTATTTCAGTCATAAGTAACATGTTTGAGTTTGAAATTGGTCTGCAATTCTTTCCTTTGTGTGTGTGTGGAAATTATAGAACAATAAAGATTTTAAACAGAACAAACAGTAATGCTTCATTTACAACTTTAAAATTTGTATTTTTCCATGATATTTGCCAGGGCAGTTCAACAGAACTGGTCATGAAGTTGCAAGTGTTAGGGTGTATTTCTGTATTTCTGTGCATAAGATGCCAGCTGCAAATGTTCTGCTCATATATTTGCCAGTGTTTACTGGCTTAAATGCTTTGCCAGGCCATATGAAATTGCTTAGTTCTGTGGAGATGGCTGATCTGGCCTCACCTGGATGGATTATTTTGCAACTTTACCAAAAAAGCATTACTCAAGACAGATTTTGTTGTCTTGTTTTGTGAACTACATAATTTTCACCCCATGTCCCAGAATAGCCCTAGCTGGCAGCAATAGCTATGGACTACGTATATTTATAGAGATGCTGCAGGGTACCAGAAATAGTGACCAAGGTGGCTACCAGCCAATGGCTTCTGAATGCCCTAAACCTAGTGAACTGAAAAGCTTATGTACCTCCTTTAGGGGAAAATGAAAAATCAGATTGTCTCTAATTATGACCTCAGATGATGAAAGAGCAATCCTGAAATAGCAGAGCATGGCCAGTGAACTCCCTTGATGAAAGACAAATACGGATGTGTCTGGAGTTGGATCCTTTTTTTTTTCCACTGAAAGACCTATTGGACTGTTAGTTCTGTTCCTGGAGGGGCTAGTAACAGCTACATGAGGCAATAAATCAGCTCCCACTCCTCTGGAAAAGAAACACCTTGGTGCTCAGCGCAGCCCTTCCTGGCAAAATATGTGGGGATGGAAGCCAGAGTTTCACATAGATGTGCCAAGTCTAAGACATCAGCTTGTAAATCACCTGGGTTCAGCCCCTTAATGCCTGTGCTCCACAGTGGGAGGGAGAACAGCTACAAAAATCTTTGATTAATGGAGTTACTGGGGACTGTATGTCAGTATGGCTCTGCACTTGTTAAATGGGAGGTTGGTTAATGCCTGGATGTATGTATTTGTGTCTACACTCTGGGATTGAGGCATGTCTTCGTTACCTCAGGTAGGAGTTGTAATAGGAACCGATCTGAGACATTGCTAGACATTGCTTGCAATTTGGGAGTGGTTGGATTCAGATCTTGATATGGTGTTGGCCAGAGAGCATGGGGCTTTGGATGGAGGTCTTATTGATCATAAGGAACTGGATAGTACAGAGCAGCAGGATTCCTGGGCTAAATCCTACTTCTGGCTTTCCATGTCTTGAAATCCCTTTTAAGCCCTCTGTGGTGCTGAATAGTAGAGGTGGGTACAGTAACACAGCCCTCTTTTCTTCTACTAATCCAAAAGGGTTTAAGTCATTTTACTACTAAAGCATTTGTTTACCTGTAGCCTAGTAGGGTGCCATTAGCCTTCCCTCTTCCTTTTTCTGAAGTTCAGAGATCAAATGTGCTCTCTGAAATATCTCAGATGAGTTTAACTGGAGAGATCCATCGCATGCCAGCTGTCATCATGACTAGCAAAATTAAAGTTTGCCACTTATTATTTGTATGAGGTATCCTAATAGTTTTTCAGCACTTCAGCAACAAATAAAGCAGCAGTGTTTAGTAACAGAAGGCAAGAGCATAGTGTCAGGCCTGGAGGCATGCATTTAGTACTGCAGCATCCTAAATGGTGGTCAAAGATTGTAGAAGGATGACAGCGCATCAGAACTGCTCGTCAGGATATGTAAGAGTATTAGGAAACCTCAGTTCTGTTGTTTGATTTTTGTTTGTTTGGGGCTTTTTTCTCCACTTACAGGTGATTGCTATTGTAACATGTCTTGTTCTGTGGTTTGGTTTTGTTGTTTTGTTGGGTTTTTTTCCTGTTAGCTGTTGTTTAGGCAGTAGTCTGATGTGGGTACGATATGGTAATGTCCCTCCTGCACCTTAGAGAAAGGCTCTAAACTTGTGTCTGGTAAAAATGAATATGCAGAAGGCACTGGAAAAACTAGCAGTCTGAGAACTCTGAGTGTGCTGTATCCCCCTGGGGCATCCTTACGGAAATAAAGGGACTGAAGTAGCAGTCCAATTAATTGCTGCTTTTGTTACAATTGCCGATCATCTGGCATTTCATAAGATCCTGTGCTGTCCACTCCAATACCTGTTTTGGAAGCTCATATTCCTTAGGATGGCAGAAGATTGGGATTCCATATCTGCTTTATAGTTGGTTTGCTGTGCGACCCAGCAGATGAAATTCACCTTGGATGGTAAATGAAGCTACAAGTGCATGTGACCAAATGCCAGTGTGCACCACTGCCGTCTTCACATTTTACAGTGCATGTGTGCTGTTTCTATTAGCTATAACTGAAGGACTGGTTCATTTGTTTGCACTGTTTTCAGGATGCACTAAACTTCTGTCCAACAGATAATCCTAATATTTTTCCTACTTATAAGGCCTGATTGATATGTACCTTCTGATAGGATCTTAATCCTTCAGTACAAGTGACTTAGTTAAAATATAACTTCAAACTTGTTTAATACTTTTAAAAATAGATAATCTTCATAGAGCTATGAAAATGTTATGAACCTCACATACAATCTGACTCTTAATTTAAAATCTACAGATGGTTTACAGATTTATTACAGTAACCTTATTTTGTTAAGTTTAAAATAGTGTAGTGGATTTGGAGTAATAATCTGTAAAGTTTCCATGCACTGTAAATCTCATTTTTAATGCAGAAAAAGATCTTCAAAGACAAATATTAGCAGCAGTAGAAAAGGCAACATGGAGAAATGGTATCTAACAATATGATTCTTTGTGTAATAGTTTCCTTTCTTTTTCTTATGGCTCTTCACTGGAGGAAAATAACCAGGGCTGTGTGTAGATATGTGTGCCTCTGACAATTGGCAAGTTTTAATCACCTTTTTACAAGGGAAGGGAATTGGGCTTTTTGAACGACAGGGTTTATAAGAGAGTTGTGTTTCTTTAATGCTTGATGTTTCTCAGGTACTAGTTGTCTTGGCTCTGTGGGTGCTGGACGCATTTGTGAGTGTTCCAGAGAGATCAATGAGTCAATCTCGTCACACCCTGTCAAGGACACACCACTGGTTAGAGATACATGCTTTAACATGTTCATCCACCATTGAGGAACAAGGGACCCAAGTCAATAAGCATCTGTATCAGTGGTGCTTTTCCTGTGTTTGCCTTTCGTGTTGCCTTTGACTTGTGCTATCATGTTGTCCAGGCACACCTACCTGTGTCAGTCAATAGAATTGGCACATCTCAAGTCAACATTTTGATCTCTTATGCACTTTTATTTATGCTGCTGGTGCAAGTAAAAATGCCTGCAATGCTCTGTACCTGACACTATTTGAATAATGTAGCTTTCTCACCCATACAGGGTAGAGTCCCAGGAAATAAAAACCCTTTTCTGAAGTGTTCCATTTTGTTCTTTTGCAAAGCCCAGCCAGGAACAAGCAGTGTCAGCTCCTCATGGTGTTAGAGTGCTTTTGGGGTAATACAGTTCACCTTGTTTATTCAGCAACTGTCTCAGCAGCCAATTAGAAATATTGGCAAAGGTGAAGCCTTTCAGGCCTGATATAGACTTGAATAACTTTTAAAAGAGCCATCGCCTGGGAAATTCAAGTGTTTCAATTTGTCCAGACTAAGCAAAAACGGAATGGGAAATTTGTGATACTAGGAAAAAGTCAGTTCAGCAATATTGAATTGCTTTGTTTTGATATTTCTGTTCAAGATTGGCTCAACGTCTCAAGGATGTTCAGGTGACATGATGACATTTAAAGTATTGTGGAAGAGCCTCAAAGCTTCATTCTGACTTCATAGGATTGTAGAATAGTTAGGCTTGAAGAGGACCCTAAGATCATCTAATTCCAGCCCCCTTGCCATAGGCAGGGACACCTCCCACTAAATCATGTCACCCAAGGCTCTGCCAAACCTGGCCCTGAACACCCAGTTCAGTATTTCCCTTAATGACACATGGTTTCTAGGGCGGAGTCTGGCAGCTGGATTCCATTCTTCCCCTAGGTGGCATGGCGAAGCACCAGCCTTTGTAACATACGGTGTTAAGTTGTTGCATAGCTCCTCCTGTTCATGGGTGACACTGCTACAACAAGGGAGCTAAAAGCTTTATTGGTGTTACAGAAGAAAATGAGGTACTGAGTAGAAGGAACTTGGTCAAGGTCACCCTCTAGAGCGCTAGGATAACTCTCATTCTAGCACAGATAGCAATAAAATACAAAATACTCTGAGCTGGAATGTCAGAAAATTCATACCTTTAAAGAAAGACATTGCAAGGCTCTTTGTTACGATGTGGAAGTTGTAATTCTCCAGGGACTTTACTTCAACTATGGAATGGGGGTGTGAACCTCAGTTTGAGGCAGTATGTTAGTAGGGAAAAGCAGCTGAATTTGTTAAAAAGCTTTTTTCACTATTTTGGGTTAATAGAACATGACAGAACACCCTTACTTGCCCCTTCACTGCAGTTACCCTGGTGAGACCCCAAGTGTTGAAAAATGCAGAGGGGTTTCTTGCATAATAGGGGACAATGAGGGGGGAGGGGGGAATTCTCAATGGTGGTAATGGAGGAAGCTTGGGGGCTTGTTGAGTAAGCATCTGTGGACCTGGTTCATAAGCAGATGATTTGTTGCTGAGTGAGGGTGATATTGTTGCCCTCCTTTGGCATAAAGAAACAGTAGGAAGCTCAGCTGAGAATAGCAGTAAGTCAGCACAGTATTTATGCTTACTTCTAGCACTTAGAGTTCCTGGGATTTAGAGGCTTTAAGGAAATTGACTGTTTTCTGCCTTTGACACAGGTAGGTAAACATCTCTGCATGTACATTGAGAGGTTAGAGGATGCAGTTCTCAGTCTTAAATGAAGATTTTATGCAGAGTTAGGACAAAGCTAGGTGTCTAGGATGTCCACTTTCTTCTTACACATGTCAGCGTTCTGTCTGTCCTTGCAGGATTACTGTAGTCCTTATAAACTAGAGTTTAGCTCCCTACCTGCAAAGCTTTTGACTGCCTCCAACAATCAGCCTTCCTGAAGGAGTAACACTGGCACAGAAGAGTGTTCTGAGGATGGAATGATGCCTTTGGGGTAGTGAGTATGGAGGCTATGTTCTCAGAGGCATAACCCAGTCTTCAAAGCCAGCCTTTGAGTTGCAGCTTCACGAGCTACCTGCTGGAAAATCAGAGAGTCCAGAGGAACAGTTACATAATGCAGACTGAAATGTGTACCTTTGCTGGAGATGGGTGTGGGCTGCTCAGTGATTTGCAGGTGTACTTTAAGGTGTGTTTCAGTAGTTAGGACCTTGAGTCCCAAGAAATTAATAGAAATGGAAGCATACAGGAGTATCTATATGTAGGTGATACTGCTGTCTGTTATGGACAAGGCTTTATCAAAATATTGTGATTATTTCTGTAGCTCACACATACAAGAATATACTCTGAGAAGATAATACAGCTTTCCTGGTCCCCCAGTTTTTGTGATGTGTAGCAGTTTAGTAATTTGTTGGAAAGCCTAGACTTTCTCCATTCAGAAAACAACAGATAGACCTGGGTGGTTTTGGTTTTTGCTTTTACTCTAAATTCAAACTGCTCACTCTCAGTTGTTCAGTGTCTCATGATTGATTGCTCTGTGTGGAAGATGGACATTTCTCAAAGATCTATGTGCTATGTTAACATATTAACAATATCAGTCTAATCTCTGATCAGATAGTGTTGAAAAGCAGCAAACAAATGGGAAGACACTTCTCAACATTTGAAGAAATAGGCTCAAGATAAGGCCTGTTTTATTGTATGTAGTTCTGAAAAAGCAATGTATGCCAAAATAAATGGTTTGTTAAGTTTGTGTGAATCTGTCCTGCTGGTTGCTTATCTTTAGGCATTGCAACAAGGTGACATGCTGTTTCTTGCAGAAGTCCAAAAAACCTGGTTGAGTGTTAAATTTGGCCTGGAAACTAGTCAGAAGATCAGGGTGGATGTGAGAATATTGTCATAGTATGTCCTCTGCACAAACTGTTTCTTGGCAGAACCATGGAGTATTATTTTAAGACCTGTATGCTTGTTATGATATCTTAAAAGCAAAGCACACTTCACTGAGTGTGCATAGTGGTCCTTGCTCCATGGGGACAGAAGAAAGCAAGCAGGTTTATCCTGGGCTACAAAGTGAGCTGAGTCAGTAAAGAGCTTCAGGATGGTCTTGCTGCTGCAGAGCTACTCATAGATATGACATGGTCCCAAAGCTGGTACAATCTAATTTTTTTTTTCCCAGGTTTTTTTCTGCCTTTGCCCAGCCCAGAATCTTGTGAAGCAGTGGTCTGTTCTAAGCTGCTCTGGAGGTGTATTTCTCTGTGGCAGCATCCTATTGCTAGTGGGAGTACCTGATTGATGTGTATAAATGGATACTGGAATGCTGAATAGAATTGTCCCTGTCTCAGTTGGAGAGTTTCCATCCTGGGAAGAGCTTGTCTCCTCGCAGGTCTGAAGTCCTGGTAAGACAAACTGTTGCTGCTGTGCAGAGCAGTAAGGGAAGTGTCAGCTCTGATATGTGTTGTGATACAGTGGAGTCCTGCTTCCACTTTTTGCCCTGTGTCAGCGCTACTTCTGCAAAGCTGTTTAACCATATGGGGACTGACTCTAATCTCCTGCCCCATGTGAACAACAGAGAAGAGCATACCAGCACTCTCAACCACTGGGACCAGCATTACAGATTAGCTCTCCTTGCTTCACCAAGGATGCTTAGCTAGCATCCTTGTGCTTATTTTTGAATAGTAAACACTACATACAGCTATTTATACATTTGTCAGGCCTTTTCTGAAGCTCTACCGACAAGTTATTAATGGATGTTTTTGTCATCAAGAAATCCCTTCCACTGCTGGTTACTTGGCTTTATTGATTTACTTTGATCTGCTGCTTATTAGCAAATTACAAGGAAGAGTTATGTTGAGAAGTAGCTGATAGATTTTCTCTAGATCTGATAGGTGGCTCTCCCCTTTCAGTTTTTGCGTAGTCATTTGAGGAAACAAGCCCGATAACCCCCACCTTCACTCATTTGTAGGCCATCCTACTTGCTAGCATGCCAGGTAATAGCTGGGATGCATAGTGAGATGAGGACACAGACATTTGGTATTCTGTTCTGTCCAGTTCAAGACAATTTCTTCCCAACCTGGGCTTTATCAAGGTGTAGGAACAGCTTGGCTTGTCTGGGAAGATCCAGAGCCCTTTGGATGTTTCAGAGGGTCTTGAAAATTACAGACCAAAACCTGAGTTAAGAGTTGTAACCAGAAGGAGAAGAGATACTTCCTTTTAGTGAGAACCTGCAGTTCCTCACAGAGCAGCAGTGCTCAAAGGCCTCTGCATGTGACTTTCCTGCTCTATCTTTGCCTAAGAAGAAAAGAAATTGCAGCAGATGCATTTGAGTGTCCTGAACAGTTTCCAGGGAGTTGTTATTAAAATAACTTGGGTTTGAATGCAGAGAAGGCTCAAGATGTGGCTGCAAGGGGCAAGAATTACTGCACTTTTAATTATTTATTGCAGGGATTTGAGGATGAGAAGGTAAAGCAGTTGAGATTTAGTGGCACACAAGTTATTGCAGTTAATGGTAGGCCGGACAAATTGAAAAAAACCCATACATGTATTTAAAACTGTGCAACTTGAGCAGCTCATAGGTCACACTTAGATGTGATCAGCCAGCAGATTTTTAGCAATGATTTTCTAATCATTCTGGAAGTAACTAGAGAAAGAACAGGCCAAATCCCTGTTCTGAGTTTGTACTGCCTGTAGGTCTTATATGCATATATTTTGGATCCTTCTCAGGTGTCTTAGAGGAGCTAAATGAATAATGTTCTACTTTGAAGAGAGTGTTGCTAATTGTTCAGGACTAACCCTTGCTAAGGTAAATATATTTTAAGTAGTCTCAAACATCTGCCTCAGTAAGAAACTTGCCTAAGACACCCTGATGGGCAGGTGCTGAGCTCCAGTTAAACTTTTGTCTGAATATACTGAGACTCTTTAAGCCTGCTGCAATAAGCAGTAGGGTATGGTTAAAGAAATTACAATATTATTGTTTGTCCTACTGAATATGGATCTTTGAAAGCCGATTTTCCAGTTAGGCACTTTGGAGAAGTTTTAATGTGGATGTGAGCCCTATCTTAACATTGTACATGCGTTTATAACTTTGCACCCTACAGACTCTCTGCCGAATAAATTAGTGTTCCACAGATGACACTCTGGAAAATGAAGTCATACTTGAGTGGTCAAAACCAGCCAAACATGCCCAGAAATAGGAGAAATTTGTCCTCATCATTTTTGGATGCTTCTGAGTTTCTTCCCCTCAACCCTTGTTTGGTGCTCTTATGGAAAGTACCAGGGATTAGGTCACATCATTATTGATGGTGATAACTTTGCTTTTTGCAGAAGGGAAAAAATACTTTAAATTGATTTGTTAATTGCAGATCAGGGCCAGACACAGTCTGTGGAAAAGTAATAGGCTTATCTTGATCTGGTTCCATATCAGACAAGTGTCTGTGCAGCATTAATTAGCTGATCGTACCCCTGTGTTACTATGCAGTGAGAGTAGCTTTCAGGAGTGAAACAAGCTGGGAGGGGTGCATGAGCAGTGACCATTGCTGATGGAGAACGTGGTACCTACCCTGGTGAGGGGATAGACTTCAGTCTTAGGTGGCTGCTGCTCAGACAAACTTTGCCAGCCCAGGATTTCCACGTTTCCAAGGTGTTCAGAGAAGTTAGATTCCCAGGGATAGGTTTTGCTAAGCTTGTGCACCTCTGATTTAAACAGCTGATGTCAGGGCAGGCAACCACTGTGTAGCTGTAGAGAGGAATATAAGAGATGGGTGAGGAAAGGTAATCAACTAATCACCTGGTCTGAACTCCCAAAATAAGCCTGAAATCTGTTTTATTCTACTCTGAAAGAATATGCTTGCCTGGGAATTAACATTGTTGTAATGCTATTCCAGCACCTCAAGTGCGATTGAGGCTGTGATGTTCTGTGCCCTGGAGAGTGACTGCCTCAGAAATCTGCTGCAGCTCTACAGTTGTCACTTCTATATTGTATCAGCATCCTTGGCCTCATCAGTGTTTCAGTTTGAAGCAGCATGGGCTTTTGATTGTAAACCATTTACTTTCAGGACAGCATGAAGGAAAGTGCTTTATGGTTTGCTTGGAAGAGGGGAGTGAGAAAACCATGTGTATTTTTGCAGCACACTGAGCATAGACCTTCTAACTTAATGGGACAGGTTTGCAAATATCACACCTGCAAATTCCACCTTCCTGGGGTTTTTGTGCGCAACCTCTTTATTCATGTCCCAGAGAGCAGCCTGCTCCTTCTTCACCTTGCCTATAAGACAGGCAACTCAGATCAATTGGCAGTTTGCTCCCTCTGGTATTAAATACCTCATCCTGCAGCAGTGACCCTCTTTAGAGGGTAGTGAGGCTCACTGGGTGAGCAAAGGCCAGAAACACAGCTCTGCCCATCCATACTGCTAATACTGTCACAGCACAAGTGCAACGGAACGTATATAAAGCCCTGCTGCTATCTAAGCCCACTAATATCCAAGCTGTCAAGAAAAAACATTTTTTTTCCCCTTTTTCTGTTACCTGCATGTAAAACACCAAGGAGCTGTAATACACAGCTGCCTGTAAGTCTGGCCTTGTTTCTGCTTCTTCATAAGAGTGGTTCCTGTGTTGCATTTTTCCTGAGATGGGAAGCTCAGGCTCCCATAACCATGGAAACCTGGTTTGTCTTCCCTAATAGCTTTGGCTGTACTCAACATCTGTCTCTGGGAAAAGGAAGGCTGAAAGCTACAGGCTAATTGTGTGCAACTCTGGGGATGCTAAAACCCTTGAGCACCTCCAGCAGGCTCCTGGACTTTCAGAATGAAGCAGCAATATTGAGATAATGCTTGAGGGGCTTATAAAAGATACGAGAGGTAGGAGGGGAAAGTAGAGAGTAAAGGAAGGCTCTCCTGTGGCAGAAAGTTGTTGCAAAGTCGAATGAGAAAATGCTGCGTTTTGGTTGTCTTCCTCTGTGTATGTTGGCTTGGCACGCTGGGTGTGTGGATCTTTCTGTTGTGTTTTTAATGCTCTAAGAAAAAAACAAAAACAAAAAAAAACCCATGAAGCATTTTCCATTTGAAGTTAGCAACCCTTTAAACAGCTTGTAGAAGAGAAAGAAATCTGGGTATAAGCTGGTATATATGAGCATAAAATAAGCTTTGCCATGTGGTAAGTGCCTCTCTGGTAACTGCATGTATCCATACAGCCCCTCAGTTTTTGGAAGAATGATTGCTGATAAATGTCTCATGTCTGATTTGGTACTAGCAGTGTTACCAGACTGGTTAACATGGAGTGGGGGGGAGTGGGGGGAGGAGAAGTGGGGAGATGTTTTTTAAAAAGAGGCTTAAAAACTAATCCAAGAGGGTTCTTTCTGCTACATTTCTGCATAAACATGCATGCATCTCCTCAGACTGCATTTAAACTTTTCCCTTTGACCTTGAAAGCTAGATGTGTCAAGTAAAAGCTAAGCACAGTTACAGCTCCAGGCTTCCAGGAGAAGCCCTGCAAAATGCCAGACTCTTGGAAATGGTTGTAGAAGCTAGCAAAGCTGTGCTCCTTTCTTGATGTGCAGAGTCCATGTTAAATGCAGAAGCAGGCCTGGTGCAAGCTTTTGAAAATATGTGGAGAAGTGCTTTCCTGCAATTGGGAAGTGCTAGGTGCAGTGACCTGTGCCAGGGCATTCTGTAAACTGGTGGCAGAAGCAGAAATAGAAGTAACATTGTCTGTTGGCAAATCACAACCTTGGTGTGTCCATCTGTGAAGTGGAGGTGACGTTTTATTGTAGATGCTTTAAGATTCTGTTAGTGTTTATGAATTTTTCTGAACTTTTGAGTGGTACCTGCTCTAGAAGGCACTTATAATGGTACCCAAATGTCTTTGTTAACACAGCAGGCACCAAAAACACTGGCATCTTCTCAGTTTACAGTATGCAGAGATGTTGGGTTGCTCAGAAGTTAATCAGATGTTTCTAAAACAAACCTGTAATACAGATCTGACAGCAATCACCTGGAGGTGTCGTGAGCATGAATAAAAAAAATAGTAGCAGGTAAAATCCAGGCTTGAGGTTAGTGCCTAAACAATAGCAGCTCTTTGGGAAACATTTTGTACTTCTGTTTAATATAGCTGTTACTGGTCTACATCTGAGCACAGAGCCACTAGTCTGTGTGATGGGTCCAGATTTCTTTGTGGACATTAAATGCATGAATCTGTTTTCTCCATAGCAGCCTGGCAGGAGGGCTTTCATGCCAATTTCTGCAGTGTTGGAAGATGGGACCAAATAAAGGAGCCAGTACTCCAAACTTGCCCTTTCAGTAGGGACTCCGGCCAGCACAGCTGTATAAAATGTAGCCTCAAAATAACAATATGCTTCACAGAAGCAGTTTTGGTTTTCTGGCTCCTTGAATGTTTGGTAAGCAGAGAAACAAATGCCCATCTGTTTTCTGCAAAATCTAAGTAAAGATCTTGGGAACTGATCCTGTCTGTATATATCCGCAAACACAGCAAGTGCTGTAGAGTATTTTACTGGCAGCTAGGAATCTATGTTCTTTTCCTCAGAGCTTTTTCTTTTATTGTAGATACTTTCCTACTCCTTGTTTACACAGAGGAAAATGATCTTTCATCCGGACACACGCGTTCTCAACTGTTCAGAGTCTTAGTCTCAATTTCCAACCTGGACCTGAGGAACCTTTTCCTCCAGTGAATTTAATCAAGGTTGCTCCTAATTAAGCTTAATTTATGACCCAAAATGCCTTGTTTTTTAAAAGCAAGAACCAGCTGGAGCACTTCTTCCCTGTAATAGTACTTGGGAGCCAGCAGTTCCAGATGTTGGCTATGTCAGATGTCAAGTGCACCAGAAGTACACTAAGCTGTTCCAGTGCTCAAAACCACTGCTGGAAGGTACCCAAATTTCTTCAGGCTAGTAGTTATTTTGTCATCTTATAATAGGGTTTTCTCTGGTAGTATCAAACAGCAGCTCTATTATTTCAGCGTCCAAGGAACAGAATGTACCTACTCTGTGCAATTTTTGTGTGTGTGTATGTATACATACATACAAGTAATAAGAAAAGTACATGCTTATTAACTTTGCTACAATAGCAGCTGTTTACCACACTGCCTATGCAAACTGTGGGATGTAATGATGGCAAATGTTACCTGAACTATCTCTGATAGCAAATGAGCTTAACTGAGCAATATTGCAAATAATGCCTTTTTTTGCTCTATGTTGACTCTGGCATTTGTAAAGTAACACAAATAAGTTCAAAGCTGATCTCTGTATCAACACTTCAGAATTGAGATTGCAGGTCTAACAATGATCAGTTAATTGAGCATAAGCACTGGAGGGATGCTTATGCTCAATTAAAATATGTGTGAAGAAATAACCCCACCTGGAAGCAGCTACTAAGTTGGATCTTCTCTGAGTTGTGTGAGAAAATATCTATTCTTCTGTCTGTGCTTCAGATTTGTACAATGACTTTGAGTTGGGTCTTAACAATGGAGATGAGATATTGAACAGAAGTGCACCCACAATGAACAAATCAGCATTTGAAGCTGCCAAGGGAACTTTAGTTTGCTGGAGTTAGTAATAGGTGCTGGTTCTACCTACTGAATTGCATTTTCCTGGTGACTCGTTTCCTGCCAAGCCAAGTCTATTTATGGATCAAATGGTGAATGAGTGGCTATTGTTTGGGCTACTTTTGTGGAGCTGAGGACCCCAAATAAATGTGAATGCAGGAGTGACAAATCATCCCGTAGCTGCTGAGGTGAATATCTGATGATGACTGCAGCTGTGGTGCAGGCTTCTCTTACTGTTAATATTTTTGCACCAATAAGATAGGTCTGCAAGGAAGTTGTGGGTAAGGGTCAAGTTCAGCAAGCTGCTAACTGGGCAGAGAAGGAGAACAAACTGCTGGGTGGTTTCAGGGCACCCTGATAATAGTCTTGCCTCCCCACTTGTTTGCTCTATGACCTTAGTCAAGTCTTGTCCCTCTAATATGCCTTTGTGAAGTTAGTTTTTTTTTAATTTGCATGTTAAGGCTGCAAATGCCTGACAGGTGCTATCTCTTTTTGTCCCTGTATATGATAGTGCTTTTAGTCCTGTCCAGATTCTAATCATCCTTTCAGGTTTCCAGCTCATTTTTGAGCTGGAAATGACCTAGTAGCAGGTATATAAAGTTGTTGAATATGACCATCTAGGGAAAGTATCCCCCCTCCAGGGAACATCTCTTTAGAGAGTCTGTTTATGGTTTACATGTTTCTGTAATGTTTAGTAACAACTCTCTAAAGCTGAGGGGAAATCTGGAGGCAGTAGGTTGATCTTATTAATGCATAGAAGAAGGAAGCATAGAAAACAATGAGGACAAGGCAAAGCTGGATTCTTCAGTTTCCAGAAACAGTGCAAAGCTTAGACCTCTTAACTTCAGTAGCTGAGGCCAAGTAGAAATGACTGTGGCTCATTCAAGCCAGTACTAAACAGTAGCGGTTTGTAAAGCTCTGCAAATGGCTCAGCTTCTCCTTATAAATGTGCTGCTTCCCTTCAATATCTTTAGAGCTGCAGGAACTGATTATGCTGCAGCAGCCTGAACTCACTGGTCAAATATTATTTGCTATCTTGAATTACTGCCTCTTAAATTGCACTAATTGCTACACTATGGTGTAGTTACAGATGCTAAAGCAGGTGTGTTGCATCTGAGCCCAAAGCATGCAGGTGCAGCCGTGTGCAGAAGGGCAACATCAGAAGGATGTCCACATTAGAGAATGAGAACTCCAAAGAGCTCAGCAGATATATAGCTTTATTTGTGCTGATCCCAGGCTAATGGGATCAAAGCACAGATTTTTTTAAATGTGTATGATCCAGATATGATGCACCATACTTTGTAGTTCAGCTTAAACCAGACCACTGCAATGGCTTCTTTTGGACTCTCAAGCTAAGAACTATCAGCTGGTTTTTGGTGTATCATAGGATTTCCTGCTTAGAGGAGGATGTGTACCTGCAGGTACTTACTGTGTCAACATGCTTTGTTAAAGAAGTATTCTTGAGCTTCCGGAAGTCCTTTAGCTGGTTTCACAATCTGGCTTTTCAAATGATAAACCAGTCTTGATTTCAAAAGATCTAGTGGAAGACATCTTCCCTGGTACAATATGCAAGACAAGATAAAAAAGACATGTAACAGTTTCTCTAATTTTGCTCTTGGCTTTCAGTTTCCCTAGTGTTTGGAGCTCTGCTGGGTGTGAAGCTGTACCTCTCCCAGGAGTTAGATGCCACATGGGCTGCTTGCCACTGGTAGGGGCATGTGGGTCCTCATTCCTGCAGTACGGGTTAAGGTTGCATGTGCTGAGCAGGAGCAAAAAGCTGTTTCTATGAGCAGAGGAAATGAAGCAGTGAATGGATCTGAGCTGTAATGCCAAAATTTTGGTGGTTCTGAGGCTTGAATTTTGGGTTTGGTTGCAAACCTATAGATGATTTTTAAAGAAGCATGTCTGAACTACACCATTTCCAAAGCTACCATTTATGTTTCCATAGGGTTACTTATTGCTTCCTTGTGTAACCTGGGTGTGAAAATGTACAATGAAAGAGTGGCAAGGTGTGCGCAGGGATTTTCTAGTGGTTGGGGACTGTAGTGCCTCTTTTTAGAAATGAAGTTGAAGATGCTTTGAAAGGTAATGTTTCAATAAATGATTGCACACTTTGAAATGCAATTAACAGGCATGTGAAGAGTCTCAGTTTAAGGCATCCTCAATCACCAGTCACTTCTGGGAAGTAAGTAATGTTTCATCTCATTAGCAGTGCATGCAAGCTAGAGCTATACAAGTCTGGAAAAGGGCCTGATAAAAATCTCTGTAATGCTCTCTCCCCAGATCCAAAAAAGCCATAAAAATATCTTTAAAAGTCTGTTCAGCTGGACAGTTGCTTGCATGGTCTTTGAAATAATAGATTATTTCCAGCTCTTCCTCTGACACATCTCTCACTATGTGTTGTTAGTACCTCCCTTGCTTTACTTTCTAAGATGCTTAATACTGGAGAAGCAAAACTTGTTTCCTGTTTGAGGAGGCCTCTGTAACTGCTGAAGTTAATAGAAATGAAGAGAATGTAAACCTAAGCCCATAGAGCATCAACCACTGGGTAAAAACGTAGGATCTGTGTATTTTGAAGTGTATTTTGTCCATGTACTCTGAACTTCTAGCAGTTATGTTGCACAAAGGGAAACAGAGCCTAAAGGTCCTGGCTTTCCATAGTTAATATGGAGGCTTCTACTCAGACCAGCACCTGAAAATAACAAACATCTCCTAGAGGAAGGAGATCTGTTTTGTATTCTGTCCAGTCCTGTGGCATGTGATAAGGTGTTGGAGACCTGCATGGATCTCAGCCAGTAGAGGGTAGAATGGGCCAGAATACAGTCCTACTCATTCAGACCCTCATATGTTTAGAGAACTTTCTTTGGGCCAGGTCAGGGCTAGGAGTTGGTGGTTACTCCAAAATAGAGGGAAAAATATCAGCTCAATCTAATCCAGCACAGCCTTCCTCTTTGATGAAGAGCTGAGTGTTCTGCTGTTTCAGATGACTAACAGGCTCACATAGGCTGATTGCAAAAGCTGTAGCTCATGCATGCATCCAGTGAAGATGCTCCAGTTTTGTTTCTAGTTATTTATGTCTTGTGGTGCTTCAGAAACCTCTTTGGGTCTCAGCTACTATGGATCCTTATCAAGGAGACAGATTTAAGCCTAAAAATACAAGGGCTTAAGAGACTGAAGTCAACCTCTAAGGGAAATACAGTTTTCCTCAGCTTAAAATAACTATTTATTAATGTCCTTTACTCTCCAAGGTCTCTTTCAAGGCTCTGCCTGTGTGGCATTTTGACTTGTGCAGAGCAAAGCTCCTGTGAGGAAGGAAGGCCAGGAAATTCCAGGAAGGCAGTTTGGGGCAGGCAGGGGAGGGGAAGGGGGAAATGTTGATAATGGTGACAAACATTTTCACCTTCAGGAGTGATGAACTGTGGGAGAGTTGGCTGCATTGAGGATCTGGCACAGCTTCAGCCTGCGCACATGGGAATGGATCAGCTGAGAGAAATGACTGCATTTATTCAATGAATTTACATGAGGTGCCTTCGTTGCCAGAAAGGGATGGGCTCCCTCCTCCTCCAAAACATCAGTGCCTCCGTGCAGGAATGGCAGCAGAGCAGCAGGTGCAGCAGAGGGTGCTAGGAATTTTGCAGCAGAGCCTTTCCTGTGAAGGCTGCTATATGAAGCACCCACATGCACAGTCAGGTTCATTTCCCCCCTGCCATTCTTGGGGTCTGGCTCTTATAAACTAGATTAATAAATAATTACACATAGCCATCCTGCTGCTGACTGCTCTACAGGCTGCTTCTGCCTCTAGCTGAACTCTCTCTCACTTTCTCCCCCAGGCCCTCATCTCTAGAAATCTAGCTGCAGCTTCTTGTGAATCTAATTTGAGGTTATCAGCTTCTGCTCCACAGTTGTGTTTCCCTTAAAACCAGTCCCCATGTGCAAGGTGTGGAGCAGGAAGCATTGGTATGCAATAGTGTAAGGGACAGAAGGAGGAATAGGTCTGTATTAAAAGGTTGGAGCCAAAATTCTTTAATAGCATGTGATGAGACAAGTGGAGTTTGAGGTGGGGAGTCCCGTGGCATCTTATGCATCCTTTGGGCTTCCTCAAAGTGTACTACACTGCAAAAAACTCCCCTTGCTCCTGTGATGTTATTCCTGCTCAAGAGGAAATGTCCTGCCACAAACCTATGGCACACAGGAGTCAAAGATCTTCTTAAAAAAAAAATGCTGAAGAAATTGAATTACTTATTCCTTAACCCTACTGGGTTTTTAACAAGCTGACTGTTTAATAGGGTGCCTGGCCTGTGATTGGGATGCAGTTACCTTGAAGGCTACATTGGGTCCATGTTGAGAACTAGTGGGGATGCTGCAGCTGATGCTCTGCTCCCTCAGCTTCCCAACCCAAAGAGCATTTGAAGGAAAACTATCTCCCCTAGTCCTTCTAAAACAAATAATACATATTGAGCAAAGAATATTTAATCTTAAAATGGGATTACTTTAAATAACGATTGGATTCTTCACTTTATGCCTGGTTATAGCTGTTGCCTTGCTGCATAGTCCAGGGTTCTGCAGGATGTGAGGTGCACTGAAGCTCCATGGGATTTGGACTCCATGCGAATGTGCATGTTCTACCCACAGTAGCCATGTTTTGTGGGAGATGCTGAGGGCTGAGTTACAGTGATAAATAGCAGCTTGGTGGGGTATGATGGCCAGCCCATAGCACAACAGAGATGTTTCTGTCTTTAACTTTCAATCCTGAGAGCTGCCAGAGTTGGGGCCTCTCCCCAACGGCATGCTGCAGGTCCCATCTTGTAGCAATGCGCCTGCTGTAGGGACCTCATAGGGCACACAGAGCTGCTGATGCAGTTTCTGTGCTCTGAAAATAATTCTCTGGCTGTTCTGAATTAATTCCTTTTTTTAGCTAGAGCATTGCAGTGGAGTAGGCAAAAAAAATATCATCCTGTGGTCTTTTTAATGTGTAATGGAGAGTCCATGATACCTTTTACTGTCCTGTACTTAGCCTTACTGACAGGCATGAGTACTAGTAATAGTGTCAACGTCAGTATTTACTTAATGGAGTTAACAATCACAAACATGTTTTCTTTTAGGCCCAAGTTTGTGTGGTTTTGTATTGTCTCTTGTTAGAATGAATTTGCTGAAGGACAGAACTCTTTGATCGAATTTCTGCCTCTTACGTAGGTACTTGCAAACTGTGATCAGATCGTCCTATTAACCTTCTCCCATCGTTAAGAAGAACAGATGGTGCTTCTGGAGCCTTTCTCTAAGCTGAGCTTTTGGTCCTTTAATCATCCTCTTGGTGGTTCTTTGCACTGGATCTAGTTTTTCAATATCCTTCTTGAACTGCAAGCATTAAAACTTATCATAATTTTACATATCGATGTCAAATGCCACACACTGATTTTTTTTTAAATTTTTTATTTTTTTTTTTTACTTTTATTTGTAACTTCAGCATCCACCATTCAAAGTCTCTCTGAGCTCTTTACCACAGGACCATTCCAGCACAGTGTGCTCACCTACTGGTTTTTCATGTTGACCAGGAAGTTCCTGACGAAATCAATCCTGGCAGCTTCACAGGGTGCTGTTCCCATCATTTGTGTTGCTCTGTGTGTGTGTCACTACTGAAATCAGCATTGTATTCTTTGTGGCTTATTTAGCCATACAGGTCTGTTGGTGTCTTCCCCATTATTTAGCAGTCTGATGCTGATTGTCACTTCAGGCTTGATAAGTAAGTATCTTAAGCTCTCTTCCACTCATTAACATACATGTTCACGCCACAGGGCCAAGGACCAGCCTCACTAAGTCCTCAGTAGAAACATGTATGTATACCTGTGACTACTTAGTCACCACTGCATGAGATGACTTTCATCCATTAACACGTCATATTATTTCGTGCTGTTAATCAAATCATCATGTAGTATGAAGATTAACTTTGTATGGAAAATCGACAGTGTCATTTTAATGAGTAAGATCATGTTAAGTGAAAGTTTAATTGTTATTTTATACTTACTTTAAAGCCAACAACATTAGACACTGCCTATTCTGGAGAATTTCCAGTTTATACAGATAAATTTTATAATTTTCTTAGTTTACTGGAGGTCATTGTTAGTATTTTTTATTTACTATTTAAAATACTTGGCATATCAGCTAGTGTTCCAGCTACTGTGATTTCTGTGCGCCCAAAATGCGTTTAAAATTGATATCAGTAATAGTGTTCTCTTAAAACTGGTGCAAGTCATCCAAACGTGCTGAATTTGGGTTCTGCTTAATTAGCTGCGCTTTAAGGTTTTGCTTAGTTGGTAGTAGAATAAGGAGTGCAGAACTGATGATTTAACACATGAATATACCACCTAATTACTGTCCCTCTGCAATGAAGTGTGTTAAAAAAAATCTTCTAATTTTTTGAATCCTACCATGTGGAACTGATTGAAATAACATTAGAGCAATCTTTAATTGGCTTAAACCCCATCTAAATGGTTCTTAATTTTACTACTTAGATTCACCCTTTGTGCCTTTCTTTGTTAAACTTACAGTTCCTAGCTTTTGGCTGCTTGTCATCACCTTTTTCTTTCTCCAGGGTTATGTGTATTTAATCCCGTGCTTCTAAGTGGCTTAGTGTTGGACACAGCACTTTTGAGTTAGTACGTTGTCATGTGGATGGTAGTGTTAACATTTGAAGGGCATTTTGGTAACAGCCATGTGAGACATCCAGTTTTCCTGTGCTGAAATCCACTTTAACTCCTCAAGTTTTTATTCTTATCCATTCTTGATGCTGGTTAAAGAACAAGAGTAAAATCTCAAATATATTGTTTTCTGAGCTGTCATTGACTCAAAGACAGGAAATACTGCAGGTTGTTACATTTTTCTCTATTTACCATTCCCAAATATGTTAAAACCACTGATGTCTCCACATTCCTGTTGTGGTACTGTCTGCCAGAATGAAGCACTGACGAGTACTGGAGTTTTCAGAAATGAGCAATCCATGCTCCTCTGTTCTAGTCCTCCTTCTGCTGAGTACACAAGATACAATAAATTAACCCAATAGGATACATACAGAGAGTATCCTGACAGTTATTTGCTACCTTCCACCCTCCTCACCACCACCTCCCCCACCCTCCCCTCGTCAGGTGTCAAAGTTGCAAGGTCACTTTCTCACTTGTCAGGCCAAATCCAGAAGAAAAGGTCTTTCTTTTTCTACAATATATGTCCCACTTCTAACTGTTGGTGGAGCATTACTGCACAGTCAACATCCTCGGTACCCCATAGAGATCTCTGATTGAGCACTCGCAAGCTGAGAAGGATACTTTTGACGAACAGTGAGGAGTTCTCTTCCAGTGAATTGCTCAGATGCAGCTGTATGTGGTAAAGCGCTGCTATTAGTCCTTCTGGATATTTGCCAGCCAACTTCAGAGGCCCTGAAATTTGCATCTTGTCTTGGATCTGGAAGGACTGCAGGCTATCCTGTGGCTCCTTTGCCTCCCTGAAGAATGCCTTCCGTCCAAGTTTCAAATGCTGACAGTGTAGGGGGCTTGTGGGGGGTGAAATTCCCTCTCAAATGCATGCATTAGGAGGGCACCATTCATAGTTAATAGCTAAACCCAGAATTCTTAAAACTTTCACAAGGTCAGAATAGTGTACTCTTATTACAGGTTGAGCTCACCTCAAGTTAGTGTAGTGCATGGTGCAGAAATCAGCTAATTTGTAGCATCTGCTGTGTGTGCAGCCTTTGGGGGCAGAAGAAAATGCAAAGCAATTCAGGGACACTCAACTTTCTTTCACTGAAAGCTGAACTGATTGAAGTTGCCTCTTGTTGGCTTGAGCTTAGGGTTTCCTCAGCTCACTGTAAACAGGTTTCCTTGATTATCTTGCTGCCTTGTTGTGCCTTATTTGTCTCAGTCTTATTCTTTGAGAAGGAATTCTTTGATGGTTTCGTGGCTCTCAATGGGATTTTTAAACTAGAATCAGGTGATTTGTAGAAACAAATAGAGAAAATTATTTTTAAGAGCCTTGAGAAATTGGTCTCTAAGTGTTATGAATAACCTTGATATCAAAACAATTGATACATCACACAGCTTTTAAGATAGCCTTTCTGAAATCTCATCTGTACTGTGCATTTGAAATAGTTCTTTTAAGGATTATCTCCTCCACCCTCATAATTTAAAGTTTATGCGGCAGCCGTGTGATTTCAATATGGGCAGTTGGGGAATGTGACACTTTTAATTCTCTTGATGCCGCAATGCTGTGGGAATGAAGATGTGTGTTGCTACACCAGATAACTGTGCAAAGACTGTTAATGTGCTGTTTCTGGACAAAATAAATGTTCAAAGCCGTGTGTGTTTTTTCATATTGTTTTGAACCTTCCACCTGAATTGTGGAGAATTGAGATGCGATAAGCTCAGTAATTAGACCTGTCTGCTTTTAACTTATGTGATGTTGCATAAGGTTAGCTCTAAGTCTGAATGTCCTAGGCTTGAAAATGTAAGCATGTGAACTGGCAGGTCTCTGTGGGGTGGTTAGTTCTATATTATCGGTTTGCTGTAATGTAGCTGTTAATCAGTAAATATGTATATGGAATTAAATATGGCCCTCGACAATGTTGCCTAGTAATGTGCAGTTGGAATCCTTGAGAGTAACTACAGGTGTTGCCAAGCACATGCTGTACCTGCAAATGGGAAGATGTCCTGTGAAAAAAACTCTCAGATTATGGGTGGTTAGGAACTGATGGTTTAAATTGTGGTCTAGAGCAGACGGGAGTTACGAATAGCATTTTTCTCTCCTTTTACTTTTTCTTGTTTTTTCTGGGCTGTAATTCTGCTTCATCAGAATGTGCCCTAAAGCTACAAAGCAGTAGTGGGGAGGAAAGCTGTAACTGTCCTATCCTAGCCTGGACTTGGAGGGACGGAGTCTTCATTAATTAAAGCAGTGCAGCAGAGAGTCTCTTCTTTCCCTGAGTAGTGATGTGCACAGTAGTATGCCATTGGAATCTTTTCTACCAAAAACATAGCTACAAGCTTTAAACTTAATGTAACAAGCAAAAGATTTTAAAGATTTCTTGGAGGGCTCACTTGTTACTGAAGATGTTGCCTCTGGCACATGATGATTTCTGAGAGATGGGTACTGTCTGCTTTGGAGAACATACCCTGTGCCCATGATCAAGTCTGTCTCTGACACCCTGTTAGCAGTGAGATGTGAATTCACTGCAGGGTAGACATTTTTTGAATCATTTCAGAAATTAATTATGGCAAATGATCTTGACTCAAAATTGCCTTCAAGAACCATGGTCTTTTCGCCATGCTTAATGATAGGTTTGAAATCAGATTTTTAGAATGTTTCCAGCTGGAGCTGAGAGTGGCCCCTGTGAGCAGGGTACAGGCTGAGTGTTGTATGGCACAGGTTGCTGCCTGCTTTCAGCAGTAAGCAGGAACATTTGTTCCTGATGTTCAGTTTCAAAGCTGCTGTGTTCTTTGTGTCACAAAGCTACCCAACTGTGAGGTTCAGACAACTCTTTCTGGAGCAGCTATCAGATCCAAAGATGTGTGCCCTGTCAGGAGAGCAGCTGACTTTGGGAGTGAAACAGTTTTTTAATCCGCTGCCTAGGGAACATCACCAGACTTTTGCTGCAGACCTGTGTGACTTTGCTCCTGTGTCTCTCATCTCTGTTGTGCTTCTAAATCATTGATAATACAGGATGATGTTGGAGCTTAGATCCTAGTCTGAGATTGTACTGGAAAATGGCTCAGGAAGGAAATTCAGGTGTACCACACCATAGAGGGATGTGAGCTCACCAGTGGGATGGAATGCAGTGGTGCCTTCATCTGTCCCAGGGCACCTGCACTTATCAAGGGAGATGTGGATGGGTTAATGAACATTGAATTCCCTGAGTGTTGTTAAATAGAAATCATCATTTCAGGAAGTCCTGAAAAGTGGAAAATGATCTGTGAATATGATAATATTAGAGGCAGGTAGCTAATATTTATGGTGCATACTTAGATACCTTTTCCTGGCACTCTGCAGATACTCTGCAGGAAATACGATGCTGCTATGTGCAGCGCTACTTTATGTTGAGAAAGGAGAAATCTAATCAAACTGGAGTTTTTTGTAACAGTTCACATTCCCTATTAAACTTCATTTTCCTCATGTGGTAATCATTAAATCAAATACCATGACACCAGCTCTGTATTTTCATCTGAAGTGTACCAGTATCCCAATACCTTCTTAGTGCCTCCCTTCTTTTTTTCAGAAAGACAGTTCTTGGTGTAGAAGATTAAATTCATTTGTTCTCATTGTTAGTAAATACCTAGTTATGTTCTATGACAGGACAATGAATCAGTGCAGCAACACATTTTAATATGCTGAGGCATATTCAAGGAATATGCTGAGGTCTCAGATATGTGACGCTGCAGTTAACTGTGGACCAAGCATGAGTTCCTCATGGGTGTATTGTTTTCTGCTGTCCAGCTCAGTGAAAACTAATTATAGAAGATGATAAAAGGATCTTTTTTTGCAAGCTACACATGCTGTGATCAGAGACGAATGGAAAAAGGATTTTGGAAAAAATGTTGGCTGATTCATCCATGGTGGGATTTTACTGCTATGGAGTTAATCATGGGACATATTTATCCTAATAGTGATTTCTATAACAGCACAAACTTGCTTATTTGGTGGATAGAGAAGGTTTTACATCTTAGAGTTGTGAGACCCAGCCTGGCTGCAGTGTGAAAGAGATGCGACTTCAGTATGAAATAGTTTCAGACACTGTGCTTTATTGAAGTATTTTAATGTTTTAAAACATCTCTAGTTTTGGGATTTGAGAGGAAAAGAGGAATTTTTTTCATCTAGGCTCCCCTTTCCTTCTTCCAACTGAACTAGGCTGTAGTAGAAATTAAACTGTTTTGCTGTAACTGACAGAGGCAAATCTCTCTTTCATGTTGTAATGGGTTTTTCTGTTATTTGGAGTAATTACATTAATTTATTTTTGTCTCCTGGCTAAGAATATATTCCTGTCTGCATTGCTTTAATGAATGCAGTTCCTGGAGTATGTGCCTGTTTTTCAGCTTTTGCCTGTGGCAGACTCTAGCATCAGTAGGGCTTTCTTCCACTTTGCTACTTTGATACACACACAGGTAATAATACCCAGGGCTTACCTCCCTTATAAACTGAAGCTTTTCTCCTCAGAGTTGAATCCAAAGAATTACTAGTAGCAGTGAAACAAATTCAGTGTGGAATTTCACGCCTGATTTCAGCTGTGCAAATTGTGATCCTAGCAAAACTGAGGTGGACATAATACATCCTGAAAAACAATTGCTTTAATTATTTTTTGCTATGCTGCACTCTGCTGATGGCATACGTTGCCTGTAGGCCTTATTTAAGATACGTATGTTCTTAATAGCAGTTGAAAAAGAAAGCTATCTCAGCTGGATAAAATTAATATAATGTGAATAATTAGATTATTTTTTCCATCTGACCTTGCCTCTATTTAATTATCTCTGCTTTTGATGTGGAAATCCAGAGATTAATAATCATAGCTATTTCAGCAATGTCTGGGCAGAGAACATTTACCAACTGCAAACAAATCTCTCTTCTGCTGTGCTCCCTTAGCTGGAGCACAGTGTCTGCAGCAGGACTTGTTATTAGGAAAGTGAGTATTCTGTGCATAGTTACAACTCGGGGAAACCTAATTACTCTTTCAGGCTGTTTGCTACCAAAGGAAGGTTCTCCATTACCTGGTGTAGCTGAGGTCTGCAGGGTATGTTTATAGCTGCATCATCGTAATGTCAGACCCCAGTTTTATTTTATCAGAGCTGCTTCCGGTGGCAGCAGCAGCCCAGCCCAAGCAGTGCAGAAGTCTGATTAGAGCTACATGAGTTTTTCAGGCTGGTTTTGTAGTCTGTGCTGAATTTTACTCAGTCCTTGCTAACATGCTAAGCAACCCTTGCTCAGTGCTTTGAAGCCATCTTGTCTTGCTCTGACACATCAGTCGGGCTGTCAGTGCTTTCATGTGCGCATACATCTTTGCTGTGGTGGTGCCATACAGCATGCTGTGACAATACTGGTGGCACCAAGCCTGCTTCATCTTCAGAGGCAGGTGCTTTGTTATCATTGAGCTCTCAACTCATCCCCCCCGGGCTAAGTCTGGCTAACACTCTTCTATCTGCTTGATTCAGGAACATTGAATATAATAAGATGGTCCAGTTTGTCTGAATAAGAGTCACAGTTGCAGGTGCTGGCATGCTGTGGCTGAGCTGTGCTTGAAGTACTGCACAGAATGTTTAGAGATTGAAGTCCAGAGATATTGCAGTTATTGAGGCCATGTAAGAGCTACAGAGGTCAAGCCTGTCAGATCCATAACAACTGAATGCACATGAATATAGGCGTGACTTCTTGAAGGTGATGTCACAGATAGACATTGCAGTGTGCAGTTTGTTTCCAGATATGTATTGTTCTTGGGAACTAGATGTGAAACGGGCTTTGTCTTCCGGGTTTTGTAGCAGAACAGCCTGTTACAGCATAACTACCTAAATTTTGGACTTGGAAAGACTCTTAACCATCTCAAATCTAATCCATGCTGTTATTTTCTGAAAACTCAGGATTCAGTTTGGAGTTGAAGCCAAGTGATTTTGGAGAGGATCTAAATCTGTTGGAGAAAGTGGATACTTGAGCTAGAAGGATGATACAGAAGAAACACATCCTTACTGTTGCTGACAGAAATTGAAAAGCATTTCCCCATGTTAAGCTCCTTCATTTTACATCTCTAGGTTTTCGTGTGCTTTTAACCCAGAGCACTGCTCACCAGATTGAAAGTGTGATTGGGAAATTAGATGTTTAATTATTGCCCTGTTAGATGTAAAGATGTTTTCTATGGAGTCTCCTTCCCCTGCCCTGAAGCTGTTTCTAAAGCTTAAACTTTTAAATAGAGGAGTCCTCTGGCTATGTACAGCAATTTTTAGTAACAAAGTTCAAGTGATATGCCTGTGCAATTTGCAGCCCAGCTTTCTGTTCAAGGATAGTGGAGTTTGAGAGCCTACTTAGTGCTCCATCGAAGCAGCAGTGAAACCCTCGCTTTCATACAAGTGTGAATGGCTCAACATGGGGGAAGTCTTTAGAGATGGGGACAGAACAGAAAGCCTGAACAGAAGGATGCTCCCTCTCCTTAGCTACTGCCAGCCTTGCCATTAGAGTAGATACAGCCATTTTTATTTGCCCCTCTGCTCTGAGTAAGCCTGCCCCATTTCAGTGCAGCTTATCCCTGTACTGAGGGATCATCTCATCCTATTTGCATCTTGCCTTGTGCTGTTCATCAAGCAGGTTTTGGTGGCTGTAAATTACCAACCTTTGATGATGGAAGGAGGCATAGGTGCTAGCACTGTGCATCACTTGTGGAAGGCTGACAATTCAGGAGGGTAGAAGGGTAATGTCAGCCCCCAGTTCCACAGCACTGTGCCCCCCAAGGCCTGGAGGTATTCCTCATAGTCCTGCATTGTCCACCTTGTACGTCTGAAATGGGCCCTGGGCCCAGTCCTGCTCTGTCTGCCCCTTGACTAGGTCTGAGGGCAGAAGTGAGCTTGGGCATGAGATTTGGGTGTGAAATCTCAGAATTGCTCACAGGACAATTAGCACAGCTACCTGCACCCAATAAATACTTGGTATTTGCTTTGATCTACTTCAAAGGGTGTTTATGTGAAAAACATTTCTGTCCTGGTCAGAGGTCCCTTATGGTATGCAGTCAGGAGACAGCACTGCACAGGAGGATTGAATCCTACCTCTGTTAGGAGCTGCTCAGTTGTCAGGTCTCCATTTCTGTAAGCTTCTGCAAGCCCCAGAGGTAGGAACTGTGGGACACAGAGGTGATTGTGTTGGTAGGCTGGTAAGACTCTAGAGTAAACACTTGCTCCTTTGTGTGGTCCAGAAGAATCTTTAATTTAAAAGCTGGTAGCTGCAGAAAAGGTGCTAATGAAATGAACCTAGAAGCCTCATTTACGTATATGAAATCATTGCCAGTGGATAGTTCATTCTCCTGGAAAATACAATAATAGTAATTTAATATACAGAACACAATACTACCCTCTAATAAGTCTGGCAGGCGGATTGCAGTGTCTATTCAGACTGTATTAGCCAGCCAGCGATTTCAAAAGCTTTTATGTGCAGACCCTTGTTGCTCAAGTCCTGCTCTTTGCTGGTTGAGCTAAACTAATTAAAGAGAAATGTACTATAGCTGAGAAGGCAAAAAAAAAAAAACCAAAAATAGCCCTTCTAAACAAAATAACCCTCCAAAATGAGCAGTTTTCAGTTGTTTTTGCAGAAATGAAAGTAGATTTGGTTTTCTGGGGAATTCTTGGGGCAATTACGTTTAATAATTTTGTTTGGGATCTTGGGTTAATAAACATGGACCATTATTGCAGACTACAAACACTCAGACATGTATTATCTGGCTCTTTTACAATATGAAGTGACAGTTCTGTTGAGACAAATGATACTGGCAATTTAGTGCATGATATATGGACTGTAACCTATGAGCACTGACATTTCTGATATGTGCTTAAAGCTCATTGTGGCTGAAGCTTGAAGTGTGTGAGGGCTGCCTTGATAGACCTGCAGCATGTAACCTATGGAGGACCTTCCTGCTTGACTTGAATGTTGGAATGCTGTCCCTCTGCTCAGACTGATGAAAGCTGCTAGGCAGAAGATGTGTATGTCCTTGATGGTTGTGTTGGGAATATTTCTGGAGCACCCATCAAGGTCTGCTTTGCAAACATATAAGGACTTTTCTGAGAAGTGCATTTCCAATAGAATACCAGTTGTTGGAGAGCTGTATTTACAGGCTGCAAATCTCTTTGAAGGCTTTGCAGCTATGGGAGATAAGTTGCAGACCCTGAGCATGTCCTTTCCTCACTTGTACAGCTGCCCAGGGACCAGATAAGGGGCAAGGAGCACAGGTGGGGTTGGGGTCTGTGCACTGAACTGCTCAGCAGTATTGCCATCCTGATCAACCTATTTGTGAAAGACGGTGATGGTCTTACTGGTGCACCTACATATCTACATCTATCTGGTGCACCTACATTTCTACAGGATTCCTTTCTGCATCCTGTGCCGTCCAAGGGGTTGGAAGAGAGCCCAAAAATGATGAACTCATTTGTTTATATGAAGCTTGCTTGTTTCTTTTGGGATATCTTGATCTGAAGAACACTTTATCTTTCTGAAGCATTAAACCTGCACTTTTGTCTCTCAAGACTGCAAACACTGCATGTGGCTTGGACTGTCCTGATGTGTTCACTGTTTGTCTGGGTTAAACCATGACAGAGAGACTTGGGCAGGTTCAGTCTTCCTGTTTGATTTTGACTTGAGTTGCCTGTTCTGATTATCTCAATGGTGAAAATTGGCCCACAGTAGGAAAACTTCGTTTGTGTAATGTAGAGCAAGTAACCGGTTACTATCTTGAGCAGTGCTTGAAGTAGAAATTCAGACGCTGCAGTGTTCAGCCTGTTCACTCAGCAGCCTGAGTTTGAAAGATGCATACCCATTTGGTGTTCGAAGAAATATTGGCACAATGTGGCATTGAATGCTGGCCCACTTCAATTACTGACGGAAAGATAAAACACATTTTGCTCTTGGCTGGCTTCCCTGCTTGCTGATGCTAATATTATGAGCTCAGCATTTCAGGGGTCATCTTGAAAGAAGCCTGAACCCCCTGGTCCTACCTTCCTGCTGCTGTTGCCACTGCAGGGAAACATTGCTGGATCAGACACCAGTGAGTGCCAGGTGACTGCCAAGGTCAGCTGCACAAGGAGGATCATGATCCAGAGCAGGGTGGTGGTGGTTCTCTTTCTGACTGGCAGGTTTCTCCATGTACATTTTATCTTTTAGCTTGCATTAAGGTCAGACTGAAACCTGCAGGACTGTGGCTTTCACAGTCACCTTTATATGATACAAGGCTGAGGAATACTTGGTCATATATGTGCATGTACATCTTTCTTGTCCTCGAGAATGTTTTGTAGTATTTTCATCATTTTGTAGCACCCCAGGGAATTTCTCTCTCTGCCAATTAATTTGCTGTGGTTATTTCAATTTTGTTCACAACCTGCTTGACAAAAACTTTTTAAAGCTAGACTCTTCACCTTGATGGAGCAAAAAACCATGAAGCTGGTCTGGATCACAAGTAACAGTAGGAGACATAACGCTTAGCCATAAAAACCGCATACATGCCTACAAGCTGATGCATGAAAAACTTGAGTGCTTCCTCAGCTGCCTGACACTATGAATGAAAAAGATGATAGAAATAAACTCCAACTTGTTCATTAGTGTGAACATCAAACAACTGCAAAGGCAGCTTTTACTATTCTTCACTCAGAGTGGTTTTGCTACAACTACCTAATGCCAGGTATTTCTCTGTATGTCCTTGTCCCATGTGAAGAAGAGCTGGCTTCTTGTCTGATGATGGGAACTTGTACTTTTAGCACCTGATGATGGAAACTTTGGTTTTGCCTGGGCACCCAAGAAGGATGGAAAAGAAGGTGCAGCACATCATGTCATCAGCAGTGGGATGTATGATGTTGATGTATGGTGATAATTCTGAAAACATTTCACCATGAAATGAATACACAAAGTAATGTCTAACTGTTCAACTGGATATGTCCACTGTTTCACTTTTGTTCCTGAAAGGGGAATATTGAATGAAGAACTACTTAGAAATTCAACGTGTATCCTGCTTCTAGCTGCTTTTTAGCAAAGTGTACAGGCCCACAGGTAGCAGAGCAGCTGCACAGTGCTCTGAGTTACCTTCAGGAGGCTGCTTCATCTCTCTCTGCTCAAGCTGTTAGGCAGATTTTGACTCATGGATGTTAATTAACCCAAAATTGGTTTGCAGCCTCCACTGTGGAATTTTTCTTTCTCAGCACTTCTGTGTGGAGTTGGTTTATTTATCCCACATCCCCCAGGCAGGGTAATTTTAATTTTGTAAGTGCCAAATGCCTCTTCTGTATTTTATTCCCTCTGTAGATCAGTAATTCGGTCCAAAAGTGATGTTTGCAATTGTAATTTCTGCCTGTGCACAGAATGGCGTTGATTCAGCCAGTCCATATACAAGCATCAAATCACCAGATCTGCTCCTGCTAATGGTCTATCTCCTGGCAACTTTCTCTAAGGGTGATGCATAATTGCTCCGCTGGAAATATTTTAATAATGAAATTTAACTTCTTAATGAGCCATTAACTAGATTTCCTTCTTTCAGTGTGACATCAGCTGTGGTGGTTCATGAGGCTTTTTGTGCGCATGCAGAAGTAATTGTGTGCGTGACTTTGGCCCTTGTCACTTGTGGTGATGGTTCCCAGGGCCCCCCGTGAACTTTGTCAGCTGAGCTGAGGCAAGGCACTTGGGCCTTGCAAATGTGATTTCTGCAAAAAGACTTCACATTTTTGGATGTAAATGTTAAAAAAGCTGCTCTTGGAAAGAGTGAATGTGTTGTGACTCTTTAATTTGGGCTGTAACAAGGCTCATCGTACCTGGTGGTGATGAATACAGGTTTGACTGGAGATACGTTAATGCACAGAAAACAATGGCACTTAAAATAAATGCCCCTAAAGTGCCGTATTTGGTAGTAGCTGCAAGAAATACATAGTAAATGATGCAGTGCTGCTGCTCTGCTTTTGAGGGACAGCAGCAGCAGCTTCTGGCTGGTCCAAGTATTTAATTGTGATGATTTCCAGTAGCTGTGTGGGTAGTGACATGCAATCAGTGTCTTGCAGCCAGGTTTTCAAAAGTAGCCACTGATTTGAGGTTTGTAAAGAGGTTTGTAGTAGATCTCCTTGCAAAGGCCTGTGAATGCAAGGTACCTCCATCACCACATGCAGGGGCTCTGCAGGATCACTGAGCTTGAAACCTGGGCTGGGATTTGGTTACTTCTTTGAGGCTTCCAAGCTGAATGTGGTCAGGATGCTGAGTGTCCATAGCTGCAATACAGATTTACTCTCTGCTTCTGCTACAGGATACCACCTACAAACGGTGTCCCCCTGCATATTTATTTGCATTTGTGCTCTGTAGCTTATATCATTTGGATGGAAGAGCAAAGTGCTGATCTCACTAAGGCAGTAAGCTTTTGCAGTAGCCTGTTTTATACCAGAATAATATATAAATACCTGTATGCATATACATACATAACAAGTGACAGCTTCTTTGGCAAGACTGCTCTTTTTCATCCTTTTGCTCTCATGTCTTCTCCCTTAACATGAAACTGAAACAGTAAACTCATTTGTCACTTGCAAGGGTTTTAGTAATAGCAGTATGATATCCCTGAAAAAGCCCATGTAGTAAAAATTCAGGGGGTGTATGCTTTTTGGTTAGTGAAAGACTTATTTCTCACCTGTGGGCACAAAAGTTTTGTTGCACATGAACTCAGTGAGATTAAGGAAAGCCAATAAAGCTAGCTAACAAGAACAGCGCTGTTTTTAAACAAAACAAAGTTGAGGGATACATGGACAATTAATTTATCATGCAGTAAGTAACCTGTAAACTTCACCAGAAGGCTTGTGCCCCCTAAAGCTCCTTTCATTTTAGGGGACAGAAAAAAAAAAAAAGAACAACCTGAAACCACACGTAAAGTCTGGTAACCTTATGTTTCCAGAAAGAGGTTAACACAGAGGATGGGGCAGCATAAGGTAGAGAGTTTCTCTACCTAGGCTGATTTAGGTGTGCAGGAAGGGGTCACCTTTTGCTGGAAGAGGCTGCAGCCACACTGGCCTTGCAGGCTTCCCAGCTAGTACATCTGGGTGCCAGAACTGTGGGGCTGAAGCCAAGCAGAAAGGGAGGGGGCTGCACTGGATGTGCCATGGGGGTCTGTGCTATGCAGTAGCTCCATCACAGTCAGTTTTGCCACTGCACAACTGTGTGTTTGCATTTGCAGCATGACTGAGACACAAGTTGGGCTGAACAAGGGCAGGCAGCTCTGCCGTGTTGTTGGAGCAGCTCCAGCACACCCATGGGAAATGACATATGGGACAGCATGTTGTTGGATGCTCTCACACAGGGTACTGTGGCTGGGCTGGGGTCCCATCCTCCCAGGGAAATAAACATTGAAAGCTGTAGCTTAAAATGAGCCTGCTCAGAGCCTGTGTTTACTGTTGTATTAAAGCTTTTAATCAGTCTGTGCAGTGGCACATGTTATGACGCTGAGAGCCAGGCATGTTTTTCAAGCAGGCATATTCAAGCCCCATGACAAAGCAAAAAGTGTGGAAATGTATCTTCACTCTGACAAAATGGGGCTGTAAGGGATGTCACAGAGATCAGTGTAAAACAGCTTGCAGCAACCCCATCGACACAGCTAGAAGTGAGCTGAGGAAAGCTGGGTGGGAGAAATAGCTGTATGCCTGTGCCAGGGAGCCCTTTTGCTTGACAGAATTGGGTGAATTTTCACCTGAAATGGCTACAGGTATAAACTTACAGTTATGGAAACAATCTGTATCATTACCCTAAAGTACTGCTATGCTATAGTTGAGAGTAATAGGAATTTAAGACACTATGAATAATAGAAAAACAAACAAACCTTGCTGGTAAAGGGATTTCTGTTTCCAAGCCTCAGTTGGGTGCCTTTGCAGTGTTTCTCGTTGCTTCATGTTCTGCAAGGATTTGTTAAAGTAGTGCAGTGCTGCAGGAAGTCTGGCAGGCAGGTCAAATATTCCTGAACCTGGTAATTCAGGATGGAAGTCATAGCAGTTGTGACAAACCCTGCCAGACCTGAACTAGCCTCCCAAGAGGAACTGGAGGTGCTGGTGTTCCTGGGGAGCCTGCCCATGGAAGTGGTTGAGTTTTTCTAGAATAGCTGTACAAATACCAGAGACAGAGGTGCTGTTACTTAAGATGATCTAGAAAAAGACTTTTTTCCTCTTTCTCAAAATAGATGTTCCCTAAACAAACTCTCAGTACTTTAAAGAACACCTGACAGCCAGCCAGCTTGGCTTTTACAGCACAGGGGGATTTGATGCTGCGTGAAGTCTTAGTTTACCTTCAGAAGTTGTTTTCTCATTAGAATTGCACTAGGGAAACACAGTCTTTTCATCAGGGAGAGAAATTAGATTAATCCTTTGGGAATTTTCCCATTTTTACTTCAAGATATTGCTTTATTAAGGAAACAGGAATATTGGGGATTTCAGAATTTATTAAAAAGAAAATAAATATACCAGCCTGATGAAATGAGCTTATAAAAATTTTACTTTGAATGAAGAGCTCATATGAATGAACCAAAATATTTGTTCAGTAGTCATGATTTTTGATCTGTGTGAAAAAAGTAATGAATATGCACCAGGTAGCAAATATTTCAGGACTAGAAACCTGAGCAGGAAAATCACCTTTAAGACAAAAAACTGATTTGTTCTCCAAGTTGCAGCTTCCAACCCACCAAGGCTAATTAACAGCAGAAATGTGAATGCATTTGTATTTGCCCACCCAGTTGGCTCTCATCTGTAGGTTTGACATCTGCTCCCAGTCTGCTGCTATAAAGTGAAATCTCTAGTTCACCCTATGCTATTTCTAGCATGTGGCTTTAAGCAGGCTTCACTGATGTCTTACATGTTTAAAGCTTTTGCTGTAACTTATCTTCAGCTGTATTGACAAAGTTCTTTGGTTCTTGCTAGTGTTGCACTGAGCCTGGGCTGCCTAAGAAGGAAATAAATGTCACTGCCTTCTCTAGGACAGCAGGACTTTGTAAGCTTGCAGTTGAACTGAGACATCCCTTGGGAGTGCCTTATAGGCAGAAAAAGTCCTACAGACTGCATATTAAACTTCCTATTTTTAACTTTATGTCAGGTTTAGAGAGCATAGCAGGACAACCCAATTTCCCCTAGGGATTCAAGTAGAAATATCAGCCTGTCATTTCAGTTCACTACTTGGGGATAATTAATTACCGTTGAGGACAATTAATCATTTTAAATAATTTGTTTCTTGAGAAAGATAGCAAAAATACAAGATAAAGTCTCTGGCTGACCCCATGCAAGGTCAAGCCAAGGTATATGTTGAATATCATAATTATTTGCTGCCAAGAGCCTCAATGATTCAGAGTGGATTTAGTATTGTTTGGACTCTTTTTGTCCTGTCCTTGGTGGATAAAACTGTAACTCCATTGGGATGGACAGTTTCTCACCATTTTTTGTCAGGAATGTTTTCTGATTTTGGGTGACTGTGAAGAAAGGTCCTTTAAACTATATGAAGGACTTGTTCCTGCCATGCTGTGTGGGCAGTTTGAGGATGAAATGACCTTGTGCCTCCTAGAATTCTTCTCTGTCAGGCCAGCACTAGGAGCCAATCTAGGAGGAGCTGTGACAGCACTTGAGGCTGGTTGAATATCTTTTGCTGTAGGTGTGATTGGTTCCAGTCTGAAAGATCTCAGAGCACTTAAACCTCTCTGATATCAGCTGCTGCTCTCCTACCTGTCATCCCACCTCATACTGATTGCTAGATGCTCTTTGTGTTGCAGAGCCAGACTTCTAATGACGTGGCAAAAAATGAGCTTGATATGAACTGGTTTTTACTAACT
Source organism: Psilopsiagon aymara (assembly GCA_024733675.1). Lineage (NCBI taxonomy): Eukaryota > Metazoa > Chordata > Aves > Psittaciformes > Psittacidae > Psilopsiagon > Psilopsiagon aymara. The sequence continues at coordinate 156,995 of JANRGW010035968.1, forward strand.
TCAGCTTATTCTCTCTATGGTCTTGGCAGGCCTCATTGCTATAGTGTCTGTCCCAAACTTTATGAAAATGAAGGAAGGTTTCTTTTCCCAGGGCTTTCAGCCATGCAATAGGTTTTCTAAAAGAAAGCACCAGCCTTCAGAGACCCTGCTCCTTCTCCACATCACCTCTCAATGGATGTTTGATCTTGGGAAAAGGCTCTTTCCACTGGTGCTACTGATACAAGTTTTTGCAGGTTTGTGGTGACCTACTCATTATAACTTGATGGTAGTTTTGAGCCCTAAAATTCCTCCTAAATGTAACATCTGACATTTCTAGATGTGTTGGCAGAGCAGAAGGCATGGTGATGAACCAGAGTGTATACATATTCTTACCTTCAGAGTTTACGCCTCTGAACACAGGACCGCCTGCTTGGATCCAGAAGATGTTGAAGTCTGTGGCATTTTTCCCCATGGCTTTTGCAAATATTTACCAGGGGGTTATGAATATACTTGCAATTGCTTCTCTACTGACAGCATGCAGGTGAAGATCAGGCAGTGCTGAGGGATTTTATATTTTTCGATGTTAGTGAGTGCAGCTTTCACCAAGGAGCCTGGTGCCTTTTCTTTGAGGTGGCTGCTGGAGCCTAGCACAGTTTGGAAAAGGTCACTGGGAGGAGGAGGAAAAGAAAAGAGTACTTTCCTGATGCAGCCAATGAGACATTTGTATTGCAAGAGCCAAAAGGAGAAATGTATGAAAAACTTCCCTGAAACTCTGGTGACTCTAACTCTCTATCTAGCAGGATGCTAGAAGGCATCTATCTTCCTGTTTAATTGTTGCATAGTCTTTGTGTTATCTCTTTTAAAAACCCATGAAAGCATTTTAGTTTCTCAAGCTCTGTCTCACAAAACTGTATAATAACCACAGCTTGTGCAGTCAGCTGTTGGGGACTGCTCATGAGGCAAGCCTCTTCTGTTAGGAAGTGAAAGGAGCAGCAAGCACTAGCACCACTGGTGAGCCTGAGGGTGAGGAAGGGCAGGAAACAGACAGGCATGCTTAGCATGCCTGCAGAGGCTTAGCAGGGTCAGATAATTTTTAGACTGTTGTCCCAGTTAAGCACTGGTCTTATCCAGTAGTGCACCTCCAGCATTTCAGCACATGGCCCAGCCCATAGCTCCCAGCCATCCATGTTGTGAGCTTGTCTTGGGTCTCCTACTGAAGAAAAACATTATGTTCCTCAAGTAGTAGAAACTAGGTGCAGGTGATACTTACCCAACAGGCTTGTCATGCCCACGGTTGCTTCTCTTTCCCTCCTTAGGCCACGGTCCACATGTTCATATAGAACCGCAGATTCTTCACTGAGTGTAGTAACAGGACTCTTATGGCTATGTACAGGGCAATTATTATATATATATTGATTTCCAATAGTCATATGTTTCAGAGCTAAGTGGAACATATTTTCGAAACATGTCAGATTAAGTATGCTTTATAAATAAATCATAGTTGTAACACCTGGTACGAGACTATCTTATTAATAAGTTAGGCTGCCTTGGGTCAAGCATGCTTTCTTTTGGTCAGTGAAAATGTGACAGAAAATCAGTTTGTTGTCTATGCTGTAACTTGTTTAGGAAAATGGGGCAGACTGTGGTGGGAAAGAACACCAGCAAGTTGCTGGTTGTAAGGAAAGTAGTCAGATAATGTTGCCTGATGGTTTTTTAGAGAAATTTCTCTCTGGACTTAATAGGCAAATACTTCAGTTTCTCAGCACAAGTCCCACAGCCTATGTCAGTAGTCAAATAATTTTTTTTTCTCAGTTCACTCTCCTCAAGACAAAGCCAGGTTGGCTTCTCTTAAGGCAAATTCCAAGCCTGTTGTGCAGCAAGATCAATTGCAATGAGTATTTGGGATTTTGAGATCCAGGTGTTTGGATTTGTTTCCTGGGAAAGCACAGAGAATAAACATAGTGTGAAAGCATATCTCCAAGTGGAAGATCCCTCATGTCTAAAGCATTTAAGTAGAAAACATGACTGCCTGTGCTCCCAGACATCAGTCACGTACCATGCAGCTGCTATCCTCTCTTTCTGGGAGTTCTTGGTAGACTGCATGGTGCTTTATCATCTGACCTGAATTAGAGGTGAAGTGCTCCATGGGTAAGGCTGGTGTAATAGCTAGGTCTTTGCTTCTTTCACACTGCAAAGGGCTGGTGCAGTTCTTCTTGCTGTGAATGACCTCCTTAGACATGGCTGCTTTGCTGCTGGCTGCCTGTATTTTGCCCACAGCCTACAAATACTGCTAACTGATGCAGCAGTGGGAGTTTGTTTGGGGGGGAGGGTTGGTTTTTTTTTTGTGGTTTTTGATATTTGCTTGCTTTTTTTTTTTTTTTTATCAT
>JANRGW010035969.1:0-20507 GCA_024733675.1 Psilopsiagon aymara
AGGGACTGTAGTGATAGGACATGGGGTAATGGGTTCAAACTTAAACAGGGGAAGTTTAGATTGGATATAAGGAAGAAACTCTTTACTGTGAGGATGGTGAGGCACTGGAATGGGCTGCCCAGGGAAGTTGTGAGTGCTCCATCCCTGGCGGTGTTCAAGGCCAGGCTGGACAGAGCTTTGGGTGGCATGGTTTAGTGTGAGGCGTCCCTGCCCATGGCAGGGGGTTGGAACTGGATGATCTTTCCAACCCAAACCGCTCTATGATTCTATGATACGGCACCAAGGTTGAGAAGCAGCCCCTGAGCAGTGTGCAAGATGCTGAGTGTAGTTGGTGGGAGGCACTATAACCCCCCCAGCCACCTCCATGCATTCTGCAGCAGGAGCTGCCACCTCCCTGGGCACAAATGATTTCACTTTTGGGGGACTTGATCCCATATCAGGGATGTTTCTTTGCATGCAGTGTAAAGTCCTTGGTGGTGTGGCTCTCAGGGGTTAAAGATAAATGGCCCTGTTGGCACTCATGGCTCCAAGGATTTGTGAAGGGGCTGAGTGAAAATCCTACATGGATTTGGTGCCCGGAGATTTCTTGTTTCCTTATGTTCCCCAGGCTGGATGGACCACAGTGGGGGGGTTGCTTAGCATCCAGAGATGGGGCACGGTGCTGTTGTATTAGGGACTATGGTGGTCCTGTGGTGATAGCAGGGTTTTGAATGTGTTTGGGTTAACTGGGGGGCAACCAGCAGGGTTTTTAGACCCCTCTTTCTCCTTCCCTCCCAAGGACCTGAAGAAATACGGTGCCACCACGGTTGTGCGAGTGTGTGAAGTGACCTATGACAAGACCCCCCTGGAGAAGGATGGCATCACCGTCATGGTAGGTGGGCAGCAGGATAGGTGCAGGGTGGGTTGCTTTTAAATACCCCCATCCCTCCTGTCTGCCAACACCCTGCATGTCACAAAGCAGCATCGCGCTTACCCAGGAGGAGGGGTTTGAAGCCCAAATTCATCCTCGGGGCAACGCAGATGAGCTCTGAGATGGGGCTGGTGCTATAGAAAAAGCAAGCGCTGCCTACACACCGAAACTGTGACTCATGTGGTTGAGTCGGCAGCTGCCTCCCCTGCCTGTCGCTCGGGCTCTAAAGCATCCAGGGGGTGAGAGCGCCTGATCCTGATCCCACGTGGAAGCTGCGCATGGTTCCTGTTACCCACAGCGTTGTCTTACCCAGCGTGGGGTGTGTGGGCTTTTTGCTCTTCCAGCAGCCGGCTGGTGCAGCTCGGGGAGGTGAAAGGCAGCAGGCAGCAGGCAGGGAAAGGCAAAGAGACAGAGCAGGCAGCTGCCTGGGCTGCATCCCGGCTGATAAGTGATTGGAGATGATGTCAGGCGTGATGGCCCTGCCAAGGAGCTCAGCTCCAGCTGGAAAGGGAGGATTTGCTCATTTAGGGAAGGGTTTGGAAGTGCCTCGTGTCTCCTGGGGTGGTCCTCTGTGCGTAGGCCCTCTCTCTATGGCTCTGTCTGTATAATGTATAGCCTGCAGAGATAGCTAGCTATATCCTAGCTCCTCTGGGATGTAGTTAGTAGATCCTGTGTCTCTCTAGATAGAGTTCCTTCAGATGCATAACTCTTTAGATATAAATGCTATGTCTCTATAGGGTATATCTCACAGAAAAGAGCTGTATCCTACATATGGAATCTGTGTGTAGGATCTCATATCTGCTCATTTACACACCAAATTCTGCCTTTTATCTTGGAGTCCTCCAGTCTCTGTTTCTCATGCTAGGCTATACACACGTCTAAGTATCTAGAGAGAGATCTATATCTAGGATATTTTTTTGATAGGGAGATATCAATATCCTAGATACAGGCACTGTATAGACACGATGGAAACTATACAGCTTCTGTATGTATTTCTGTAACTTTCTGTATATAGAAACTATATGAGTTATATAGAGATACCTGTATCCTATTTATCTATGGATAGATGTACCTATGCAGATAGATCGATATCTCTACATACACCTATATCAAACGTATAGACTATATCTATATATCCTACCCCTTCTTTGGGGAACAGACACAAGTTAGTTGAGGTCTGAGTCCGGCGCCTGGGTGCCAGCATCCTCAGCCACAGTGCCCACACATAGTGGTCCCCTCCTGGGTATGCTCCATGGGTGTTTTGGACACTTCCTGTGCTTTTGGCTCCTCTGTGTGCCACATGGGATCCCAAGCAATCTCTAGAGCTGACGGCAGTTACCAAATTGTGCCAGATACAGGTGACCCATGCCATGGACATCTGCTTGGCAGCTCTTCCAGCAGGTCCAAGATGGGGCAGAAAGTCTGTAGGAGGACTAATATTGTATGGGTTTCACTGTAGGAAGGTTTATGGTGTAGGATGGGTATACCCGTCAGTGACACAGACAGCGGGATTGAGTGCACCCTCAGCAAGCTTGCAGATGATACCAAGCTGAGTGGTGTGGTTGATCCTCTAGAGGGAAGGGATGCAATCCAGAGACCTGGACATGCTGGAAGAGGGAACCTCCATGTGAACCTCGTGAAATTCAACAAGGCCAAGTGCAGGGTTCTGTACCTGGGCCACGACAGTCCCCGGTATCAGTGGAAAATGGGTGATAAATACGTTGAGAGCAACTCTGCAGAGAAGGAATTGGAGGTACCGATGCATGAAAAATGGGATGTGAGCCTGCAATGTGTGCTCGCAGCCCAGAGAGCCAACTGTATCCAGAGCAGCACTGAAAGGAGCATGACCGGAAGGTCAAGGGAGGTGGTTCTCCCCCTCTGCTATTCTACCTGAAGTACTGCATTCAGCCCTGGGGTCCTTAGCACAGGAGGGTCACGGACCTGTTGTAGCAGATCCAGAGGACAGAAATGATCCGAGGGTTGGAACACCTCTGCTATGAGGAAAGGCTGAGAGAGTTGGGGCTGTTCAGCCCGGAGACAAGAAGGTTCTGGAGAGGTCTTATTGTAGCCTTCCAGTATAGAAAGAGGGCTTACAAGAAAGATGGAGAAAGGGGTTTTACCAGGGCCTGTAGGGACAGGGCAAGGGGCAGTGAATCTGAACCGAAAGAGGGTAGGTTTGGATTGGATATAAGGAAGAAATCTGTTATGAGTGCTGAGGCGCTGGCACAGGGTGCCCACAGGAGCTGTGGCTGCCCCATCCCTGGCAGTGCTCAAGGCCGGATTGGATGGGGCTTGGACACACTGCTCCAGTGGAAGGTGTCCCTGCCCGTGGCAGGGATTTGGAAGTGGATGAGCTTTAAGGTCCTTCCCAACCCAAACTGTTCTGTGATTTGATAGTCTGTGGTATCAGTGTCATCCCTGCTGTGAGCCCGGTGACCTCAACTCATGGCTGAAGCAGTACTCTGGGTGCTGTGGGGAGATGTTCTTGCAGGACAGGCCACAGGCTGTGCAGGGTGGATCAAGCATTAGGGTACCCCGAAGCACAGTCACATTACCTGTTCAGACACTCAAGTAAAGCAGCTTCCTTTGCCATCTGACCCCCAGGATGCCTGCAGCTCAGTGAATCACTGCTCAAACACGAGGATTATGGCCCGTGCTTCCCTCCCACTGGGGCTCACCATACTGCATACACTCCAAGTGATGCTGCCCTGCCTGTGTCCCTCTTTCCCACTGCTGTGTAACCAGTGGCCATGCTTCTCCTTCCAGATCCATTTGGGGAGAGAAATACACATTTTGGGAGAGACTTGCAGCCTCGACTGGCTGCCAGTGCCCATGGGGTGAGACCATTCTTTCCCCAAATGCTGCAGCAGTCACTGCAAGGGGGGGAACCCTTTTCCCCCGTGGCAGAGCCCAAGGCTGGGGATGCTTAATGCAACACCCACATTATTGTAGATGTTGAATCCATACCACATGAGGATGAAGCTCAAAAGAAGATGGGCTTTATTTTCATCCCCTAAGAGCCTTTCCTGTAGGATGCTGTTTAAGTGGCCCTATTTGGAGGAGTCTCCCTTTATTTCTCTATAGGGCTGTGTTGGGGGATCCCCAGAGCATCCTTTCAGGACTTGTCTGTTCACTGCCCCATGAATGTGTGGCAGCAAGCTGAATTTCAGGACTGCATCAGGCCCTGAGATTTCAGCCATCTCCAAACCACCTTTGCTCAAATATTCATAGAATCATAGAATGGTTTGAATTGGAACGTACCTTAAAATCACCCAGTTCCAGCCCCCTGCCATGGGCAGGGACGTCTCACGTTAAACCATGTCACCCAAATTCCTACAGTGTGGATGGGTTTAGGCAGGAGCTGGCAGGGGCAGGATGGGAATTGCATCATTCCAAAGCTCAGTGTGATCATTGAACAGGAAGGAGGCAGCCGGTGGCCACCCTGGTCTGCATAGGCAGGAGGACATGGGGATCATGTCACAGATCCCACAGGCACTCCTGAAGGCTGAACCTGTCCGTAGGAAATGGGAGGACCCCAGACTTAGACTTGAAAGGTGTCAAACAGCATCGCCCTGAGTAAAAAGCAGTCCCATGACTTTTAATCCAGGGCCTTAAGAGCATTTCTCTCTTCCCTGACTTTTCCCCGCTCCGTGCAGGATTGGCCGTTTGATGATGGAGCGCCTCCTCCCAGCAAGATAGTGGAAGATTGGCTCAACTTGTTGAAGACCAAGTTCTGCGAAGACCCCGGCTGCTGCGTGGCCGTGCACTGCGTGGCCGGCCTGGGGCGGTAAGTCAGAGCCCAGCACCCCGTATTCCACCCTCCCCACGAAAGGAGGAGAGGAAAAGCCATGTCCACTCTCCTCCTTCCCTTCCCTGGTCCCCCTTTGAGCAGGGGTTTTGCATGCAGCAAAACCTTAGTGGGAGTAGATGTTGTGTTGATGGCAGAGTCTGCTGCCTTGCACTTTGGCCAGCTCCAGGGCACTGGGGTAGACCTGGATGCCTTGGTGCTGTCCTGCCGTTGCCCTGTGTTCCTTTGTTCCTTGTTTGCCATTGCTGTTTTCCTTTTGCTAAGAGCTCATCATGGAAATACTTGCAAAATGCCTCCTGCTCCAACAGGGAACTGATGCTTTTTGAGAGCTGCTGCATTATGTTACTCCCCCTGCTATAAGTCAGGTTTTGCATGTGTATTTGCGTCTATATTTCAGGTGTATTTGCCTCCAAAGTCCTCTTGCTCACGAGGCAAGGAGCAAACAGCTGCCCTGTTATCCCAAAATGATCCTTGGGCCATTGCTTGCAGCCGAGTGGCAAGAAGTGGTGATCTAAGAGCCACCACTGCCCATAGCACCACTGTTACAGCCCATGGCATGTCCCTCTGTGCCAGGATGGGATGTCACCCTCTGAGCTGCATGGCTGGGGAGTGACCACTACTGCCATTGCCTTTCAGTGCTCCCGTCCTCGTCGCACTGGCCTTGATCGAGAGCGGGATGAAGTATGAAGATGCCATCCAGTTCATCCGACAGTAAGTCAAGTGGTGTTTTGGTGTCAGGGGAGAAAGCAGCCCCTCTCCGAGGCAATGGAGAGATCTGGAGTGTCCAAGGGGCTTTCCAGGGTGCTGGGGTTGGTTTTCATAGAATCATAGAATCAGCTGTGTTGGAAAAGACCTTTAAGATCCTCAAGGCCAACCTCAATGTCTCTTTTGTAGTGAGGGGCCCAGAACTGAGCACAGGATTTGAGGTGGAGCCCCACCAGTGCCCAGCACAGGGGGACAGTCACTGCCCCGGTCCTGCTGACACTGGTGCTGATACAGGCCAGGATGCTCTTTGTCTTCTTGGCTGCCTGGGTACAAGCTGCTCATTCAGCTCCATCAATCAGCACCCCCAGGTCCTTTTCCACGGGGCAGCTTTGCAGCTTATCTGCTGATGTAACCTGGCATCACCGTTCTTTAAGGGAGAAAAAGGGAGGTGCTGCCATCCGGCACTTTTGCATCAAGAGACTGTAGCAGCAGCTGGGAGCATCCTTGAGGGGCTGTCAGCCAGTGCCCTGCTTCTGGCAGCTATCCCAGTTTTCCTTCCCAATTCTCCATACCCTGAGACTCAGAGGGTAGATGAGCAAGATGGGGTCAGTCCCGGTCTCCATCCCTGGAGGATGCACGTGGCCACAGCTTCCAAAATCCATTCCCACTCCAGACTGGGGGGTTCAGCACCCAACAGGGTGGGTTTGGGATGGGGGTATCTCCTGCCATGCCACTGACTGTGCTGACTCCTCTGTCCCCGCAGGAAGCGCAGAGGAGCCATCAACAGCAAGCAGCTGACGTACTTGGAAAAATACCGACCAAAGCAGAGACTCCGATTTAAGGACCCTCATAACCACAAGAACAAATGCTGCATCATGTAACCTCAATGACCTCTTGCCAAAACCCGTGCACACAGACACCCGGGCGCTCACACACATCCCACCCCTTCACCTCCTCGCCCAGCCCTGAGCATCCCCACACGCTGCCCCACTGCCAGGGCTGGGGTAGGTGGTACATGGAGCACCACCAACATGTGCCAGCACCCATAGCACCATCATCTTGGACCCCAGAAAAGGGCTGCTCTCTCCAGCTATAGCTCAAGGAGGGAAGGCAGCACTGCCCTTTGTTTCTTGGCATTGGCAGTGAGCTCATGATGGTTCTTCATCGCCTTCCTCCTCCTCCTCCCTTTCCCTTCCCATTGTACTTAAGAGGGATGGGCGAAGGGTGCTTGGTTTGGGGTGATGCAGGCAAGACGGTGCCAGCTGAGAAGGGATGGGGAACAGGAGAGCTGGAGCATCCCCATCAAAACCCTTTCCCGCCTCTTCCCTATAAATAAGGGCTGCAGCAGCAGGGACAGAGGTGGAGAAGGTGCAGTGGCCTCAGGGGGAAGATGGTGGTAGCAGGGAGAGGTGAAGGTGGCTCAACTTGGTGCTGGCCTTGTGGCCATGGGAAGGAATAAGCTAAGTCCTCCCCCTGCACCATTCCCTTTCTCCTAGCTCCTTTACCACTTCACCATCTCCCCATTACCTTGATGCCATCCAGGATGCTGTACATGGGGCTTGCTGCATGAGGCGACCATGGCAGGGCTTTAAGGCATCCACTTTGCCAGGGTGCAGGCACTGATGCCCCCCAAAGCCTGGGTGCTCTTACAGCTTCCAAATTCAATGCACAGTGGTGGGTTCTCCCCCGCCATGTCCTCAACACTGATCCATGGTGCAAGCCCCAATTCTGCCTGCAGTACCCATGGGGATGTGCCTCTTGGAGCACATCCATGTCCTCCACCGCAGTGTTTGCTGGCCAAGGGGCTGTGCTGCAGCTTCCCTGGGGGATTTTGGGTGCTCCTGGCAAGAGCATGTCACCAAACTTAGTTCCTGCCTTTCCACAGCTCTAACACAGGCATGTGCCCTGGTGGGGTGGACACAGAGCTGCCCCTTAGCCCAGACCTTAGACATCTCTTCCACTCTCTGCCTTTGAACGCTTGCAGCAGCTGGAGCAATGGGCACGTAGGGGCAGGGGTGGGTTTTCTTTTGATGAGGATAAGAAGAAATTTGCTAATTAAAGGTAAAAAAACCTGAAGAAAATAAGCTGTGTTCCACACGTCCTCTGGCCTTTCTTTCTCCCATCTGAGATCCATGGCACTGGGTCACAACTGGGTACCACCCGCTGTCAACTGTGGCCCAATGGATGCTCTGGGTGTCCCTTGAGCTCACTGCTGCTCAACCCCTCAGCTGTAGAGCATTGCAGTTTGGGGGACAAGGAGGGCTAGATACCCAGTGTCTTGTGGTTTTAGGCTGCCCAACTTGAGGTGCCTTCAGTGCCCTGTGTTGGGTATGCCCAAAGGTTTGTGTGCCTTCCAAAACAGAGGTTACCCAGAGACGTTGGCTTCAGAGGGTTCATCTATTGGGATAAAGGGTGAGGAAGGCTGGTTAGACACCTACAGTACCTGCAGAAGGGTAGGGGACGGCTTTGTGCCACCACACGTAGGCAGGGGAGGAGCTTGGAGCCATTCCCAGTGTGACTCCTCCAAATCATTCCCACTCTACAGCAGCAATGGCCATCTGATGGGATGGGCTATGGTGCTGAGTGAGGTGGGACCATAATGCATGGCCCCAGGGTTGTCATTCCACACACTTTGGCCTGTCCAAGCCTCCATACTGTGGCACACCCCTTGGTTCTTTGAGCTTTTCCTGCCCCATTTCGAGCTGTTGATTCCTGTGTCCCATGGGAAAGGCGGAAGTGGTTGAAGGGTCTGCATTGGTTGGGAAGGGTGAGAGATTGTGCTGATAAAAGCCTGATCCTGTATTACAGCAGTTGTTAGGTGGTCACCATCCCTTCCTGCCTGGCATGTCCTGCTGCTGCAATAGGTGCTGCTTTATCCCCAGCGGCAATAGAAGGTGGCTTGGCGGTAAGATGGAACAGCCGCAATCCCTGTTATCTAGGAGGCTTCACAATCCCATGTGCTTCCTGGTCACAACAGGCTGTGCCATGACCTGCAAAGAGTGAGGATAAAGCCTTGGGAACAGTTGCTTTGCAAGTTCGGAGATGTTTCTGCCCTGGTAAGAGGAGATGAATGTTTTCTTTGCCCTTGCTCAGGGGTCCATCACATAGCGAATGGTCCAGGGATTCAGATACATTGCTTCTGAGTTGGGGTCAGGATAGGGACAGAGGAGCTCGAATTCAGCCTCCTTTGGCCATGGGAACTTCACCTCCTTCATGCAGGGTTTGATGGTGGAAGTGCTCTGATCCTACACTCAAATCTCAGCTTGGTGGCCTTGTTTCAGGGAACACGGAAGGGAGAGGAGGCTTTGCAGTGCTCCTTCGCTTGATGTAGCATCAACCCAACCACCTTAAAAATAGGGAGCTTCCAGTGTAAGAGCAGTTCTGGACCTGGTGCAATCCATGTGGCCAAATTCTGACCACCCATGGCTGGCAGAGAAGCATCTTCATCCCCTTATGAATCACTGAAAAAAGAGAGAAAATAATGATGGTTTAATTGTCCTTTTTTCTCTTCTTTTAATGGGCATCTCCCCCCCATGCTGGAACTTGCTGTCACCTCCCAGGTATTCACTCCTAGGTGTTTCAACCTAGAGATGGATACAGAAATATGAGGGGTCTCCCAACCAGATTTTGGGTTAGAAACCTCCCAGAGCCAAGTTCTCTCACTAAAATCATGGCATAGTTGGGGAAGAAGGAAAGTTGGGGCTCAGTAGACACACAGCACCAGAGCAAGGCCTAAGTGGCCAACAGCTCATGGTTTGGGCTGGTTTTGGGGTCTCCTTGTACTCTGATCCCCATTTCACCTCAGATGCCATGATACTGAAAGGAGAGCCTTACGAATCTGACTTATTTGCCAATTCTATGGCTCCAGTTGTCTCGCGTGAGTCTTGGCGCATGCCATTGAAGACAGACACACCATGGCTTTGGCTACAAACCAACCACCTTATCCTGCCCTTTTCTGCAGAAGCAAAGGCACAAATCGGGTATCACATACGTCTGCCTCCCTCCGTCCCCCCATGGAAAGACTCCATCTTTTCACAGTTCACAGGGACAGGGCTTCAGACTGGTGGCAGGAGATCCGGAGACCCCAGGGGTGGCAAAGCAGAGATGTCCTATCCATCAAACCAAGAGCTTGAAGGCTCATTTAGGAATCATGACTGAATCATGGCATAAATCTGAGCAGGAACTGGCAGTCGTGTCCTCACCAGTGGCACCGTGAGCGTTGCAGTTACAAGGCTCATGTGTCCCTTCTGTCCTCCCCGTTTGACAGTGGGATGGAGCTGGTGTTGGGAGCAGTGGGAAGGGAAGGCAATGGAAATGGCCAGCTCTATTTAACCAAGGTCTGGTGATGCTTATTTAGATTTCACGTCTGTAAAGTCATAGAATGAGTCTTGCAATGAGGCTGATACCACAGTGCTTGGGCTGAGAGCTTTGGGTGAGGAGCTCTGAGGAAGCAGAGTCTTGCTCTATCTACAATAGAACGAGTTGGGGTTGGTTTAATTTTGTCCCTGGGTTGGTTTGGTTTTCATTAGTCCCAGTGGGAAAAACTCCCAGGGAGATCCGTGATTTCCATGCAGTTTCCAGCCTCTTCCATCTCCTTTGCTTCCAGTGGGCTGCGAAGGTGCAGTTTGCCGGTGGATTTCAATAGGATGCTGTCTGCTGGGAGGAAAATTCTGCTGCTTTCTTTGTGCAGGGTGTTGGGGGTCACGGGCTGGCTGTGGTCCTGCAGACACTCCTGGGAATGGGGGGGCATTTACCCAATGAACTCTCAACTTCCCTGCTGTGTCTTTCTGTGCAACAAAGAGCTGCATATTTTCCTTTCTAACTCCATGGGCAACCCTAATAGTATGTAGATTAAGCCCAGATGACTCTTTTTTTTTGGGGGGGGGGTGTATTTTGTTTCTTCTGGTCTGAGCCATAGCTAAGTTATTATACCCAATGCTTTTTGTATCGGATGGCATCACTTTGAATATGCAGATGAGGTATAGGATCTTGACACTTTATAACCTTTTTAAAAAAGAAACTTGTCTGTTTACTTACATCTTGTGTAAAAAGGAGTAAAAACCAGCCCTGTATGCCTTTGAGCAATCACTTTTTGTTGTTGTTGTAATGAAACGATGGTGGTTACACTCCAGCAGCGAAATAAACAGCGTTCACTGTTTTGTACATCCCTGTGTGCTGCTAATGGGGAGGCAAACATCCCTGTGTTAACATGGGGAGGCGAAGGCAGAGCCAAGCTCTGGCCAAGGGATGGTAAAGGGATGCACGGAGGGGTGTGTTGGGGTCCTGCTGCTTCCTCTTGGCTGGAGACCTCAGCCCACATCCCTAATGTGTCATCCCATGCCAGTGGTTGTCATCCCATCCTGTCACCCCAGTGCCCTTTTCTGGGCACTCCCAGGCAGGCAATGGAGGTGGCTGGGCAAGGGTTGGAACTACTGCAATTAGATTATGGGCTGCAGTCAGATTAGATAAAGTGGAGCCCAAGCCAGAGGATGATTTGCTCAGTGCCAAGGCAGGTTCTAAGGGTGCACCCAGGGCTCCAAGTGATCACATAAGGCCCTTTTCCCTATGGGCTGCTCCCTATCCCAGGCAGCAGTTAAATTTAACCCCGGCGAGTGTGAGAGCTCACACTGCCACCAAATCCCTACAAGACCAATGAAAACAGCAGCTATAGGGAAGACCTAAGTGGTATGGCCTAACCTTGGTTGGATACCCAAGAGCCCACGTGGAGGAGACATAACACACACCCTACTATTGGACATCTCAATGCTTTGCCACTGGACACAAAACATGCTTCACTCATGAAACCAGCTGGGGTTTAAGTCTGCTCCTATGACCAAGGCAAAGACCAGAGCCTCCACGAAGGCTGAGGAGCAGGAGCCTGCATGAACAGGCTGGTTAGCAGGAAAAGCTGATGTTAACTGTGTGAGCTCTGGAATAACTGCAAAGGGTTGGGTGGGATAAACTGAGAAGTGGGGAAGAAACTCCCCTCATGCTGCGGGAAGGCTTTCAAGTGAGATAACTGCTTGGAAAGGGGGGATGCTGCAGCGGGATAGAGTGGCCAGTGCTGTCCTCAGATTGCCCTAGAGCTCCCCAAGGCAGATCCTTATCTCATCACAGGCTTTGAACCACACAGCTGCAAGGGGCACAGCCTCCATGGTTGTGCAATGAGCGAGTGGGGCTCCAATCAGGCTAATTGCTGCCTCACCTCTCAGCCAGGAGGCCAGGGGGACTTCAGAGCACTGGAGCAACACCCGCGCGCTCTCCTGCCCGGACACGCTGCCTCCTACCTGCCCACATTCCTCCTGGCTCTCCGTCACCAGAAACGTGCACCCCTGTGCATCCTGAATCCCTGTGTTAGGCTGGTGCTGCTCCATGCACAAGTCTTTGCCCTCCCTAACAGAAGCACTGTGAAAGTCCATGGTTTGGGGTTTATGGAAAGGTTGAAGTTGGCCACATACAGGTCCTGGGGTGTCTTCTGAACAAGTGCCATGGTCTGCAGTGCCTTAGCCCATTCTCAGCAGAGGAGGTGGGTACTTACAAGCGACATCACAGACATGTATTGCAGTGCCTTCAGTGCTGCCAGTGCCAGAATCAGTGAGATCCACTCAAAGTGGGTGTCCACAGTGCGGTCTCATCCCTGGCTCCCCTTCCAGTCAGCAGGGATCAAATAAAGAGTCAACTGGAGGTTCAGGAAGGATCGATCTCATCCTGGCATGGACACTTCTTTCAGAGCTCCACCACCACCACAGAGGGACCCCAGATGCTCGGCTCACATAGAGACACCCATGCTGCAGACACACAAAGCCCTGGGAGACGATGCATGGCTCAGAGCTCACCCTGCCAATATTAACAACCCACCTCTGCTCTCTGCAGAGCCAGAGGCAGAGGTTGCAGGGCCTTCAGTGAAGTTTGGACCAACCATGGTCCAGGCTTCTGGGACTGGATAAAAGCACTTGGTGAGGGCCACCTTGCTCCCTATTTGCTACGCGATGAAACCTTCCCTTGCTTGTTCTGGACCACTGCAGGCTGCCACAGCCAACACCAGCTCTTGTTGGGCACAGCTCGCATCACTGCTCCTACCTGGGGTCAGCCCTTTTGCAACATCTCCACCTGAGATGCTGTCTTTACGGGATCTTCCAGCTCCCCTCCATGACCAGGGGCACATGGACCATCAGGGATAGGATGTGCAGTGATGGGAGACTGCAGGGATAAAGGTCTTAGCATCTATGGGATCCTATGGGTCTGGGCAGGAGGCAGAGGAGGTGCTGCCCTGCTCGCACTGTGGTTATCTGGAAACTCCCATGCTTGTAGGTATGAAAATGTAGGGCAGAGTTTGGGTTGGGAAGAAAATTAGGATGTTTTCGACAAATGCAGCTGAAAAGTCAAGTGGGGAATTAGGATCCGCTTGGCAAAGGCGCAGCAAAGCAATTGCCAGGGGTGGGTTTTGTCCTGGGAGCTTTCCCTGCAAACAGGGCAGGGAGGGGAGGGAGAAACTCCTCACCGGGACTTACGACCATCCCTATGGTTCAGAACGCGGTTCTCGATGTCGTGACCACAGCAGGGAGCTGCTCATTGGGCAGGAATTCGCTCTAAGCTGGAGAGAACAAGTATTTGAGTGGCAGGAGGGGAAGAGGCTCGCACAGAGCCTGGAATGAGCTGAGTCACTCGCTGCCGGCGTCAGCAGCCGAGGGGGAAGCTGCCAAGCAGCCACCTGGAGCTGTGTCAGCGCATCCTTAAGGAGAAAAAGGAAAAGGAGGGAAGAAAATCAACTGTTGGCTTCTCCCGCATCCCATTGGAGAGCTCTGTGCGCTGCAGGCGGGCAGGGAGCTCCCTGGCTTGGAAAATGCTCTTCCCTGGCTGCAGGTGCTGGTTTCTATTGCAACATCTCCCTCGGGGCCCACGGAGCAGAGCATCATCTCCCACAGCAACCAGGCAGCCTCCAGGGAAATGTCACAGCCAAGCTGGGGCCCGGTCCAAGGACTGGAGGTGGGAGACGATTACAGACCTGATGGGAGAAGCAGGATGAGAGCTGCCTCCGCCTGGCAGAGATCACTGACTGCAGCCAGGGACTGACTCACCTCAGCCAGGGCATCTCGTCTGGATATCAGGTAGAGACAGGGAGAAGCAATGCATTTAAATGAGCTCTGATCTTTAGAGCTAACAGCACCAGCTTGTTCTGCAGCACTCAGGTGGCCGTGGGTGACAGAGAAGGGTGGCCAGATGCATGGCTCAAGGCATGGATGCTCAGCACTCAAAAGAAGGGCTCTTCATGGAAAAGGGTTATCATGAAAACTCACCTGGTGCTGCCAAATGCCAGGGCCAAACATCTTGGGGCTTGTTATGGGTTGCAAATCTGGTAGGTTGAAGGAGAGAACACAGCCCTGTAGTGCAGTTAGACATGTCTTGAGTGACATGGTTTAGTGTGAGGTGTCCCTGCCCATGGCAGGGGGTTGGAACTGAATGATCTTAAGGTCCTTTCCAACCCAAACCATTCTGTGATTCTATGATTCTATGTCTGTAACCATCCCAGCCAAATGACACGCTTGGGATGAGAAGCTGAGTCCTTGCTGCAACTCCTCAAATCCTTCTATCTGCAGTCTCCATCCCAAGAGGATTTCAGGACAAAGCCATAAGCAACAGGGCTGATCCCCATCACTGACTGTGCCTTGAGAGGAGACCTCCTGAGATCCCTTCCTGCCTGAATTATCTTACAGTCTCATGATGACCCCAGAGAAGAAAAGATTATCTTATAGCTCACAGGGTGCAACACTGAGCCACTGAAAGAGACTGCAGAGAGACATTCCCCTTGGGGCTCTGCAACTGTGTCCTCCAGCTTCTTCTGTTAGGGTCCTTATGGACCAGCTCCAGCTCCTTCTGTTAGGGTTAAGGTATCCATAGCTGTGGAGGATATAAAGTCCACACTGCATGCTCCCCACATAGACAAGTCAGTATCCTCTCTACGGTGTGAACACAAGAACTATATGTGGTACCCAATTTCAGACTGCGTCTGAAGCAGTTAAATCACTTCCCTACATGCACCCCTCACTCAACCTGTCTCCTGTTTCCTATTGGGAATGTTTCTATTATGGGATGCATGTTTGCCAAATACAAAGCCCTGCAGATGTCTCCGGCTCCATCACTTGTCACCATGCATGTCACACCATGAAAAGGTTGAGCTCCAGCACATTGCATTTCCATCCCTAAGCCCGCCAGTGGGATCCTTTTCCATCTTGCTGGATTAAAGTGTGAAAGGAAACAGCTTCATACCAAGGACTGGCCAGTCCCTGTGTCTGTCCTCATCCACCTCATTTTTCTGCTCTCTCAGCTTCTTCAGGAGCTGTTTTGCCTTTATTTCCAGCTCCCCGACAGGGAAGGCTGCATGGCTTTGGGCCTAGGATTTTCCACTAGCCAGTCACTAGCAATTCCCCATTGATCATCACTTCTTGAGATCTGTCACTTAGCCAACTCTTAGCTCATTCAACATGTGCTCCACTGATGTGTGGTGCTTCTTTTCTCCCCACTGGAATGCCACGCTGTACAAATCTAATACTTTACAAGCACGTTGCATATGCAGTTATGTTTATGAACCAACCTTGTGATCTAAAAGAATGAATTCAAGTTGGTACAAGACCCCTTTTCCATGAAACCACATTGACTGGCATTTATTATTTCTCTTCTTTATGCTTTCATGAATCAGATCCGAGATCAGACTGTTGTTATTAACCATCAGGCTGTTATTATTAGCCTGACATCACCCCTCGATATGTCTGGCCTACAAAGGCAGTTGAGCTGCTCAGCAGGCTCCTGAGGCTTAGAACCAATATTAGTATTGGTGACCAGAAGAAGATGCAGGCCCGTGCATCCAAACCTCTGCATCTTCCAAGGAATTGAGCTCTAATCTTGCTTTGGCTGAGCCTGACATAGCTGCTTGACATCAAAGAACCAGTCTCCTTGTTGCATTCTAAAGCTTAGGTAGAAGATAGATGTGATGGCAGCTTCTAAGACCACATGGACTCACTGCATCTCCCTATGGCCTTGCACTGTGGCCAAGGAGAGGAGGTGGTTGTATGGAGCCTGGCAGGATACCCCAAGGAGCTTAACTCACCTCTCTGACCTGCTGGAGATGCACAGTGATGGTGATCCTGCAACCCCCTTTCTGTGTGAGGGCAGCGTGTTGAGGTCTTTGTCACTGCAGGACAGCAGGGATCAGGCTGGGGGTGAGGCTGTCCCTGCCCTGAGAAGTTTAGGAAGCAATGGCACCATTTCTAGAACACCAAACCCATACCAAAATCAAGGGGTGAAGCAGATGATCTGCTGAGACAACACCATCAAACCCTACCTGACTGTTTCCATAGGGAGCCTCATGTTGCCCCATCTTAGGCTCTGTTTGGAAAGGAGCTACCCTTATTTTACCCCATGTGTGCAGCTTAATCCACAATACACGCTTGAATCCCTGATCCGTTGGGTCCCCTGGAAACCCCTTCAACTTCAGTGTAAAAGAGAAAGGACCTGGTACAAAGACATATCCTGGTGCTCAGTTCCATCACCCTCTTGCTCTGACCTCACACCCACCCCAGTCTTTTCCTCTCGCAGCCTGTGCTAGCATAAACCATTTGCATGCTACAAACCCCACCAGCACAAAGAGCCAGCTGCCCACCCATGCTCTCAGCCACCAGCATAGAGAATCCCCGTTCTTAAGGACTCAGCCTTGAACAAAAGCCAGGGAAATAAAACAACACAAAACAAGCTCCTCTGCAGCCTGACCTTTCATTGTCTGTCAGGGGCTGCCAAACCAAACTGCGCCGCGGGTCCTTCCCACTCCCTGTATCGCATCCGAGATTGCGGCTCACGCGGTCGTAACCCCGGCTGTGTCATTGAGAGTCCCCGGGATGATAATGGGGGGGATCCTTGGGGCAGCGTGGCTGGCGTCCTGTGCCTTCATCCAGCCCTGCGTGGGAATGACACCGGCATGAGCTGTAGTGCAGGGTGGGATCTGCAGTTTCTGGTATATAGGGATGGGATCCTGGCATATAGGGCAGAGAGAGAAGGTTGAAAAGCATCTGCAGCCCTTCAGGGCTGACCACATTGGAAGGACCAGAGGGCTTAAACAATCTTCTCTCCTCCAGGATCCATTTGTGCCACTTCAGGAGGAAAAGAAAAGGAAATAATCCCCCTGTGAATGTCTGGTGCCAGCTGCCAGAAGGAAAGCTTGGCTCAATCTGTGCTTGCCTTTCTTTTGCTGCCCTTTGCATTTCCCCTCCACTAAGCCTGAGAACTCCTGAGGACACGAGCTGAGCTCTAGCATCCAAGAGCCCTTCTGGACATGGAAAGCTGTGTCCTCCCTGCCTGGGAGCACACAGCCAGGGCCTGTCCACATCAGACAGAGCTGGCTGCCTCTAATTAGCAGCGGGTGATAAATCCAGAGGGGAGATGACAAGCCGGCGGGATGAATCCAAGCATCCTGCCCTTTCAATTCTCTTCCTCCCATCACACACAGCCAGGCTTGCCAGTCCTATCATCTCCTGTGGCAATAAGCCACCCCTCCAGGATGGGGAATGAATACGATGCCTGTGTGTGCAGCCCCATCTGATGGACTAAGTGAATGGGGCATTTGCTTTGTGCACTCCTGTTGGGAAGCAGAGGATGTCCTGGCCTTCCTGTGCTGCTGACGATGGAAGGAGATGCCATGAGGTCTCCCCTGTTTGACCACGGAGGGGTTCAGCCACATTGGCCAGGACGGACATGCAGTGCTAACTGGCCTGGGACCCTACTGCTTTGGGCAGCCAGCGTGGGTGAAGAACCATCCCTCTCATGATTTACTTCAGTGTCTCCTACACAACAGGCTGTTGCAGTTGGGATGTGTGGAAACTTGTGTCCTGCTGCAGATAGCTGGGAGAGGTGATTCCCGGCTTCTAACCCTCTATAGTCCAGCACGGAGACTGGGAAGGGCTTTTAATGATAGTGTGCCATGCATGAGGCTGCACGGAGATCCCAGAACCAAGAGGTGGGGGATCTGCCAGTGTAAGCCCTATCACTAGTGTGACACACTAGTGGAAATGGACCAGGAACATCAAGAAGTGGGGGGTGAAGCCAAGGAGATTTGGAGCAGGACAATAACAAAATGCACGGTTGTCTGATCTTTCTGCCATCCTTCTCCTCCTCAGTACAAGGGGACAGACCATACCTGCAGACTGATGCATCAGCTGGGTGGCACATCATGCCCAAAGCTGTGGTCCACTTTACCACCCATCCCAGCCCATCCCAATGTCTCCTGTTCACTGTATATCCATACCCCTGCCGCAGTGTCCCCAGCCAGGGTAAGGCCCTGATGACCCAAAATGCCACCTCTGCACATTTCCATCTGGGAGAGCTGCTGGTTTGGGACCCTTTATGTCAGGGTTGGATGGGCAGAGGCAGGCACCAGTGTAAAGGGGCTCACATAGACGGAGAGACACAGCTCAGCCCATTTTTCACCCATGATTTCAGCAAGGCTCTGCCCTGCATCCTGCCAAGCACAGGGAGGGCCCCCTCAGTGCCACTGCCCAAGGGCAGTGGCTGCTTTTCCTCTGCAAATCTGGACAGAACATAACGTCCTTGAGGGCTCTTCTACTCAGCATTGCTGGGCCTGAAGCTTCCTGGGATGATTCACATAAATCTTGCTTCTTTAAAGAAAACAAGGGGGAAAAGCTGGGGTGTGGAGTAAAAGCTCTGCCAGGAGCATCCCTGCTGCGTCTGCAAAGCTTTCCCCGGTGTCTCACAACCCTGCTTGGTGATTGGCACTATTGGGAGACCATAAACCATCACTGGTTTGGGGGACCGCCAGCCCCGGGGGTGATGGAGAACAGTGTCTGCTCTGCAGGCCTACACAGGCTGCTCTGAACCCAGCCCTGCTGCTGGCTGGGGTGGATGGGTTGTGAATTCATCCCCTTCTGAGGAGTCAAACAGACTCACAACTGTTTGTCAGCTCTGCACCCCTGAAAGGGAAGCGTGGACCTCACTGGGGAGTTTCTTCACAGCCTTCTACAGTCGTGCTTTGGTTTGTGCTGCATTTCCCATTGCATCAGATTTCCTTGCAAGGGAACTAAAAACTGAGAGAGGATGTAGGAAGATGCAAGCTTCAGTTTGGGCTTACACGAGGTGCGATGCATGTTGGAGAGAGAAGGAAGAGCTGCAAGATGTGGTTTCATAGTGATGGAGGGTTGCATGCAGGGACACCTAACTCAGAGCTGGAGGCTTGTGGGGGCATTTCAGATCCTGCTAGCAACCTGGGGACACAAACATCACTCTTAGTTGTAGGAGGAGGCAGTAGGTGAGGGTATGGATGCAGAGCTGGTGAAGTCTGGAGGCTTGGGATATTATACATCATTGACTCATCCACTGCTTTCCTGATAAATCAGTTCTCCTCTGTTGGAGCAGCCTGACTCACACCCTCAGGTTTGCAGGCATTGATGCTCCCTCGTGTCTGTGCTCTGCTGTATAGAAGGGTCTCTTGGAACCTGGAGGCAGGCAGATTTGCTAGGGATGGTGGAAGGACCCTCTGCATACGAAGCATTATTGTTGTGTTAGGTCTCCGCTGCGAGAGAACCAAGGCAGTGCATAACATATCTCCATAAGGTCTCATCATATGGTATTGGAGGCACTGTTACCTTGAAGGTAAAGAAGACAAGTTCAGCAAGCTGGGAGATGTCGCACCTCATCTGAGAGTACCCCAGGACCAGAGGGAATATTGCCCCGCACTGTCAAAGACTCACTGCAGACTCCCTACGTCTCTGTCCCTCAGCCCCATTCTGAGTGCCAGGAGTAAGTAGTTACAAGAAGTTCTTCCTGAAATAACTTCACCACTTCTGCCTTTAGAGCTGCTGGACCAAACCCTTCCCGGATGAAATCTGTCAGGACCAGCCCAAGTAATTACTCCTGGATACTGGATGCTGGCTGCTAAGAAGTGTATCTGTCTCCAGATGAGTAGTCCTAGAAGGATGCACAAGAGAGACTGCTCTTCCAAAGGTCTTCCAAGAGGAAACTCCGTATCACCTCAAGAATACATTACTTTTACTGAAGCCACACATCTCAACATCTTAGGTAAAGTATTCCTCATGGAGTGCAAAGGTTGGGGAGTTAGGAGCTGTCTCCTGATGGGGATTTATTAGTAGTAACATACAGAAGGTGGTTTTCCTAGGCTTGAATCAAACACCATAGGCAATGTGCACTCCAAATGAACAGCAGTTGAACAAAATGTCCAACTACCCTTTCAGTTTGCAATGGATGTTTAGGTGGTACCTAAACCAAACTGGATAATGGGAGCTGAAACCCATGAGCTACCTCATGAGCTTTGACTCAGGTCTTTTTCTTCTGTAAGTCATCTGGACTCATTTCTATCGTGTCACTATTTGGGGAGCTGACATTGAAAATGTAGTCCCAGATAGATGTGAGTAAACACCTTTGATTTGGGGGGCCTTTATCTTAATTACACAATTTGAAGGCTCTTGGGAGATTTTCCTCTCCCTTCTGCCATTGTAAATGGAATGGATAATAATGTGTTCGTAGGCAGCCATATGAGATGCTGGCTTACTGGGCTAATAATTACCATGAAAAGATTAACAAAGGGCAGATATTTGAATGGTTGTTTGAAGTCCTTTTTCTGGTTAAACAACGGAAAGGGTTGAGTGCCTTGACTTGTGCACCAGCCACTCATTGAATCCATAGGATTTGCATTCCCTGTGTTCTTGGACTAAGTTAACAAATATTTACAGGCTGAGGCTCTGATTCAGCTGAGCTGTGTGCTTAAATCTCCTTGGCCTCAGCAGCACTTAAATGTAACCTTGTGCAACTTGCTAAATTTGAGGACCTTGGATTTTGCTGGATAACAAAGACAACGTGTGTCCTTGCCAAACTAAGGGTCACCGAGCCACACTGCTGTCTGGCACAGAGCTCTTTGTCCCTTTTTTCTCTCTTAAATGGTGAACTAGAATCATAGAATCATAGAATGGTTTGGGTTGGAAAGGACCTTAAGGTCATCCAGTTCCAACCCCCTGCCATGGGCAGGGACACCTCACACTAGACCATGTCACCCAAGGCTCTGTCCAA
>JANRGW010035970.1:0-53476 GCA_024733675.1 Psilopsiagon aymara
GATCACCTCCCTCGACCTGCTGGTCACACTCCTTTTGATGCAGCCCAGGATACGGTTGGCTTTCTGGGCTGCGAGAGAACACTGAAGTCAGCTCATGTTCATTTTCTCATCAACCAACACCCCCAAGTCCTCTGCAGGGCTGCTCAAAGCATTTCAAAGGAGATGCTTTGATTTTAGAGTAGCGATGCAAGAAGCTCAGTGGGAGTGGAAAGCTCTCTATACACTTCTGAAGCCTTCAAACACTTTTCTGGGTGGAAATGAGATCAAAATAACTTAAGTGGTACTGTTTGCATGAGTAACAGCTAATCCAAATTGCCTAGGACTGAGACAGGAGGATCCCAGGGCTAAAAGAACAAGGGGCTTTTTTTCTACACATGGGTAAAGACTGTTGACTCAACTTGCAGGGCTGTAAAATTTCTCCAGTAACAAGCAGGGACAGACTCCTACAGCAATGCTGGAGGGAAGGGAAATACCCTGTCTCTGAGAATCTAGCTATTTCTATCAGCCTGGAATAGCTGCACACTATAAATGGATCTGCCTGCAGTTAAGGGATAGACAAGCAGAGGAAGAAAGCCTGTCGTTTCTCCTGTATTTATATTCCAGAATTTCAAGGTTTTGAGTGGGGAAGTCCCCTACTTCCACATTATTTGCTTTAGAGGCCTTTTTGATCCCTCCTCCCAGTGCAACCTGGCATGGAGAAGGCAGAAGAATGGACAGAAGCATCCCTCTTTGTCAAGGGCTGCTGTGACCACTGTGCTCTGGGGCATTCGGGTTTTCCACCTTTTGGGCTAGGAAATGTAGGGATAAAAAGTCACTTTTTCAATGTTTTCCTTTTGTTGCTCCTGGATGTGCAGTGCCACTTCCAATTACAGGATGGCATATCATCTATGACCTGCTCTAATGTGACATGCTGTGACACTGTGGGGCAGACGCAGCACACTGAGGGTGCAAGGATAAAACGCACAGTCTCCAGTAAACATGTGGGGCACAGCATAGTGAGGGGATGTTGGGTGATGAGACTTCAGTGAAAGGCCTCCTAATATCACCCGGAATGGGAGACAAAGCAGAAAGTTGTGACCTAGGTCATGTCTGCAGCTGGTATAAATCAATATTGCTCTGTTGATATCTGGAGACCTACATGGATTTGCTCAGGCTAATTATTCAGCTGTTTATAATTCAGTTTTGTTTTCTCCAGCTCTCTGAACATTACTTAACTCCCATAAAAACTGTTTAATAATATGCACTTTGGTTGATATATTTTACAAGTCCATTCTTCTTTCTTCAGTATCTTCTGTAGCACACTTACAAAGCCCATTTCCGTGGACTGAGACCATTTCTCTGATAGTGATGTGATCCTTTTGTATGCGTTTGGGTGTAAATTTATACTAACAGTGGCCATATATGCACTGACAGTGACAATTTTTGTCACTGCAATATGCTGTTAAGACTCACACAAGGCAACAATGAGAGGAACAATGCCCAGTAGTTTGGGATATACAATCCTCATCATGTGCACTTTCATGATCTCTCTTTTGCATGTCAGCATGTAGTTGCTTCTGGCCAGTCAACCAGCAAAAAACACTCCATAAATGTGAGTAGTGTGAAGGATGGGGCCTTTCCTTTTACAGAAAAACTTGGCATACAGACCATAAGACAGACTTTGCATGGTACATCAGAAGATAGAAACTCACATGCTATATGAGATCCATGACAAATCAAACAAGATGTTGTGCAAAGGAAAGGGCTCTAGAACAAACATCCCTTCAGAGATTCACGAAGTTGCCTCATTTGGAGATAGATGACACCAGAAAATGAAAGGGTAAAGTGCCTTTTAGCATCTTCCCACGCTCACTGAACTAGGTAATCATGTCTTTAGGCTTTATTTTCTTTATCCCTGGAAGTCCAGATGAAAACCCCACCTAGGATGTGCCTTTCCAAATAGTTCTCTGCATGTAACAGGAAAATAGCAAGCAGGGTGGGTTATTTTCTTTGGTGGGGTCTGGTTTTTGGTTTTTTGGGGTTTTATTTTTAGAAATAAGTTAATCACATTCACATTCATGTTCCTCATGGATATACTTTTGTGGCTGTTCTGAAAACGAGGCATCTTCTGGCTGGGATGAAAAGATGCAAACAGATGAATTTCATCCAGTCCTAGAAATACAAGTGGAAGAAGGAGAAACAATTGCAGGAAGGCCCTTTGAGCACTGTACCTGTGTTGCAGGTGCTTCATGAAAGCTAGGTGATAAAATTAGGATTGCAGATATATTAATCCAGGCTGGATCTCTGCCAGACCAGGGATTGCTGTTCTTACAGTCGCAGACATCAGAGCACCTTCTGAAAACTCCGCTTCCCCTTCCAGTATCCCAAGTGGGAGTTAGAACATGGTCCAAAAGCCTGGAGCGACATTCTTTTGCTCCTAAACTGGGGCTGGGGTGTGCTCTGCCCCTCATCTCCCTCAACACTGGAGAAAGGGTTAAAAAATAAATGAAACTTAAAGAAACATTGTCTGCAGGACATGTGGGATAAGCTCTGGAGTTGGCAACACATGGAGCCATTGAGCAAGGGAGAGATTGAGCTCTGTCATCCTCAAATTGAAATGCACATCTCCCCCAAGCACCTGCAGAAGGGGAGGCAATGCTGGTGTGGTTTGTCTTCTTCAAGGAACTCATTTAACACTTTTGGTTATACTGAACTGGCTGGTTCCTTCCCTGGCATTTACTTTGCAAAATTCGGAGTTTCCCTTTGAAGGTCTTTCTGGGGGTTATCCCAGCAATGAGTCAGAGGCTAAGTGCCTCCCAGAGCCAGACTTTTCTGCTCCTTTGGGTCCCTCTCAGCAGTAATTTCACCAGTAAAAGAAATTGCATTCCAATTCTTCACCTCCCCTCACAAATACAGAGAACACTAAGGGCCATGTGCATCCTCTCCATCACTCTGCACAACTCCCATCAGCTGTATCAGCTGCTTATAGCCCAGAAGCAGCAGCAAGGGCTGGACATTGACAAGGGACTTTCAGGAGTTCAGGTGACATTTATAAATCCTTCACTGTCTTTTTCCCATCCAGCCATACCCCTTTGTTGATCATAGTTTCCTGGTATGGGGCTCATGAAAAAGCCCACCCAGTCCCCATTTCACTTCCCACTGCCCATGCAGCCCCTTCTGAAATCAGATCTCAACTCCCCAGCCAATCATTCCTTAAATCTGGAGGGAGAAGATTCAGGGTGAAACAGGAGTGAATAAAAGGTGCAAGATGTAATGTGAACATTTGGGAAGTGTGTGGTACTGCCAAGAGCAGAGAGGACTTAACTTGGGACTGAGAAAGCTTCAAGGCAGACGCATTAACTGCTGGGGTGTGGGGTGCTTCAAGAGTCAGGATTCACAGCCTTGAGCATGTTTTTCTGGTTGGCCAGCAAATGCTCAAGCATTTGAGGAGAGACTCACTGTTCCTGCTGCGCACAAACCTTGGAATCAGGTCTTTTGCCTTCCTCTCAGGTCCCCAAGCAGAACATATGACCCATCCACAGGCCCAGAAGTAGGGTTGCCCACCAGCTTTCTAATACAGAAAACAGCAGGCACTCTCCCAAAATAGTTATTTAAACAAGACATTTTAAATTGAGCTGCACTGATTATTAGAAAGTGCAGTAATTTTCTGTCTCATGGCACAAAGGTGTTATAAAACTGTCATGAACAGCACTTTATCAACGCCTCTAGTTCCAGCCTTCTCCCACCTTGACACTTCTGCAGTTTAACCTTATTATTGCTGTTTATCTGTTCATGCCATGCAGTCTCAATCCATCATTTGTCTCTGTGCCATCCAACATTCAAGGATTCTGATCCTTCACTTAGTATCAAGGCTCCTAGTGATGATGGTTTCTGACCCAAAACATGGCAATAGGGATGCAAAGTTAGAAAACTGCTTTAGTTTTGTTGAAGTATAAGCATAGAAGAGAGTTATGTAGAGTTTTCATCCACATTTCTTTAAAGGCATATTTGGACAGGAGAAACTCCTTTACTCCAGTGTAGAAGGGCTTATTCCCCAGCTAACATCCAGTACCACAGCTAAGCCTATCTAGAGAAGTATTTTTGGATCCTTTCCCCTATCTTTAGGGTTTTTTGACTCCTATTCATTTGTGCATCTTCTGCTCTTTAGCTGTAAACTGTTCCAATTTATTCACATGGTATGAATTTACAAAGCAGATGATAGCTGTCATTTTCACTTTGAGGAGGCACACAGATGTTGCTATTTCTGAGGCTTTAACTCTTAATCTTTGCTTTCAGAGCTGTATTTACTGCTCTGTTGATATTTCTGACATTTAGTTTCCAGATATCCTATCTCTTTCAAATGAGGTCATGGTTGCTGGCAGTATTTGAAAATACTGATACTGTTAATCAGCAGAAGTCTTGTGGAATTTGAAATAAACATTGTGCCTGTCTTGCATGACAAAAGACTAAATGCTAAGCTAGCCTCAGCCAGCATGTTAAGGCATGGAATAGAGAGAAGGCCTTTAAGGTTGGTTAAGACAGAAGATATTTCAATCACAGCTGAGAAAGGAAGAAATCAATGTCAGGCTTCCACAGACTCGGGCAGGTCCTCAGCTGGTGTAAATAAACTCAGCTCGGTTGAGGTCAAAATGGTTTACACCCACAGTTGTTTTTCCCGAATGAAGTGAACATACAAAATCTTTTATCGAATCATTTCAGAAAGCTTGAGCCCTATGAATCTCATTAAAACCAAGAGGAATTAGCAGTCTGAGAGAAGACCACCCAAGTTATTGCAGATTATCTATAGCTTTCAAAGGAAAAATGGCTGTAAATCAAAGAAAACAAGTTCTACCCCATTAAAAGCAGAAATTAAGCATAGAGCTGAAAGAAGCTCAAACCTTTTTTTTTTTTTTTTTCTTTCTGTGCAGGGCATTAGATGTGGGAGGAGAGTGTTTGTCCCAGCAGCGACATTTCAGGTAGACTGGGATAAGTCAAATATGCAAATACTTGGGCTGAAGTTACCTGTCAGGTGATATAACTGGTACCTGCATGGAAAAGTGAAGTTCAAGGATGAGGGAAACATTCAACTTTCAAAATGAACAGAGGAAAAGAAAATCCAGGCTTACTCCACAGGAAAGAAAGGAAAAACAGAGAACCTCCAAAAGACCAACAAAATAATCCATTATTACGAAACCAAACGGGTATTTCCAGGGAGTCTCTGGTCAGAAATTGGACTCTGGGTTTCAGAATTATTCATACCAAAATAAAGTCAGATTTGAGAAAAAACCCTAAAGTTCACACCAAGTCTAAAAAATCTTGGCACTGCAGGTAGGAGAACTGGAACAGTTCAAGGCTCCTTTTTTTCCTATGGCAAGCCCAAGAAAATGAAAAAAATCCTTGAGATTAAGCCAAAACACCAATTTCTGTGTTCTTGCCAAAACTAAAAGCAAAAATATGTCTTTAGGGAAAGTGAATGTTAAAGATTTTACCAAGTTTGCATATCCTTCAAGTCAATCCACAGCAATTTACAGGTGGCCCTAACAGTGAGGAAAGAAGCCTTTTGTACCCCAGCCAAAAAGAGGAGTTCATTCCACCTGTCCCAGTGTTGGTCTGTGCCACATTAACTTTGACTTAATCCCAATGTCCCTGTCCCACGCTGCCAGTGAAGGCTTCTGAGCATCTCAGCTACTTTCTAGAAACTTTATTGACAATGACTTTCTGTCATTGGGAGCACGCAAGAAGGGGGATTAGTAACAGACTGGCAGGGAACACTGGAAAACTGTCAATATATTTTATTGAGGACAGATGTAAACACAATGAAGATATTGTTTTGAAAATAAGGGGAAATTTTGCAGTGATCTCCTGTTGGGATTTTTTTGCTTGCTCATTCCTTGCCACACCAGTGGGAAAAAAAAATCCAAACAAACAACAACAACAAAGAAAAACACCAACAAACAAAACCAAAAACAAACCCCCCAAAAACCCAACTGGAAAGTGAGAAAGCTAATTATAAGGCATAAATCTTCTTTTTTGGGGAATGTCCCCTGGGGTCTGCTCTTCCTCTGTTACTGCTTCATAGCCACCATTGCTGTGTGTGAGATGCATGCATCTACTGCTGCTAAATGCCACAGATGCATTTCTATTATCCTTGGAAGCATAAACTGCTTTTTTTGAACAATCAATTGTCCAATTCAGAAACCAATGTAATGAGCTCATTCTGCCTTATTTGTTGGAATCCAGCACCATTTCTGCTGGGACTAAGATAAAAAGGAAAACATGCAGAAACCACTTAGGAAAACTAAGTGGGGGACTTAATTACTTCAGCAATTTTGTTCCCCAAATTAAAGGGAAAAATGTTTTGCAGATGAGGAGACTTTCAAAGTGTCTCAATCCCAGTGAAAGAGATTTCTGTTTAAAAACCTGATGGTCAAAACGTCTCCAAGGCCATGTTCCTCACAGAAGGGGAAAATAGTCAGAAAGCTGCCAAAAATGTCATTCAGGGAGGGAACCTCTCCCCAGATCCTGTCTTCACTAATAAGAGTTTGTTGGCACTTTTGAAGGTAGACATATCTTCTCCTGGCAAAAACCTTTCCTATTCCCTCACTGAAGGAAGACATGTTCTTCAGCTGGTGTAAATACATATATTGCTGCTCCTGCTGGCATCAAGATGTCATTAAAAATCACAGCCCAAGAGACATTACTGCAGCAGGAGAAGTCTCTGGAATGGGGTAGGCTTTTGCTGTGGGCTGCCACTCAGGAAGGGGCCTGTGTCACTGCGGAGGCAGATGTAGGGACCAGCAAATCCCCCACAGCAGGGAGGAAAGCATGAAGCCTCATTAACCAGCCAAATCTGCAATTAGTAGGGTATTGTTAGGTGAGGAATATGATCCACAGAAGCTGTGGCTTGCTGGGATCACTCCTGTGCCTCTCTACTCTCCTCTTTTCATCAGGCTGTCTGGGGATTAGCCTGAAGCTAACTGAAATGATGGAAATACTTCACCAACTTTGGTGAACTTTAGACCCTGCTTTTCATTACATTTTATTCTCTGATACTATTCCAAAAGGCCCTACATGATGACCATGCAACTGAGATTTTCAAGTCTATTCCCATCACTTTCAACAGAGACCTTTCTTCCACCTGCAGAGACAACCCCAAACCACATGCATTAATAATTAAATAAGAGCTGAGCATCAGGCTAAGGGAAGTGACAAAGCTGCCAAAATCCTTCCAAGATATTTTGACAATCCACAGCCTGAAAAGATTGTAAATGAGGGTCTGTTCTCTCATTACTCTCCCACCTTCTCCTGCATATCCTTAAACATCACATAGATTACGCATCATCAATCCCAGAGATGCATTTTGATGTCATAACAATAGTTCGATGCTGGAGTACACAGCACTGAGCTGTAGGCATAGTGATTAACAACCGTTTTTGCCACTGTACCTTCCGGACTCCCATCAAAGTAAAACTTGTCCCAATTAATCAAACCTGAGTGTTCTTTGCTGCAATGCACTGTCTGTATAAAGAAGACCTTGAATGTTCATCCTGGATGCTGTGCATGGCTGCTAACCTTTCGATGGAGTCCACTGGGGGCTGCTGCTCATTTGTATGCAAAAGGTGGCAGATAAAAGGGCAACTAAACATAATTTACCTGGAAGTGAGGTTAAAAGTGGTTTACCAGCTTGATGGTGTTTGGGTTGAGAAACAAGACATTAATTAACAACTACCCACTGATTAATATTGACCAGGTTTTTTGCCTTCTGCAAGTTTTAACTACATGATTTTTATGTTTATTTTAGTTAATGTTTCCCCTTATAGAGAATATTTTGACAAAACTTTGGACAAACATAAGCCTGCTTTGGCCTGACTGCCTGACATGGAGAACACCCAAAACTCTACTGAGGACTGCAAACACTGCTGCTCTGAATGGTCTTCCTGCCCACAGTGGAAGGGTGCCCCAGGACACCCTGATCCAGTACTCTTGACATTAATGAGCCTTGTCACTTCCTCCAAAGAGCCTGCATCCAAACCCGCATGACAAAATCCTGCTGCCCGCAAGGCTGGGACTTTCTGGTACCCTCTCTTTTCCTTGGGAGCCATCTGCCTAATTTCACAACAGACATTTTAGAGAAGCCCAGCGTAAAGACCCAAATCTTTGATTTCTTTGAAAGGTGTCATATTTATTTAGCAGTAGCATCCTCCTGGTGCCATTGCAGCTTCAACAAAGGGTATTTGCATGTCCTCAGCACCTTAAGCAACCCACTGATAGCACAGACAAAATTTAGGCTGTTTCGCCTAAAGAGGAGTAAGGACCTGCCACATGCTTCTCTACTGTCCCTGGACGTGTGTGACACTACTGCCTGGATGCTCCTCATGGAACAGGAACATGGTCTTGATTTATCCTCTGAAAGTGCTGGGTTTATCACTTCTTGTCTATCCACAGAACATCCAATTTGGCAACACTGTTAGATGCAAACAAAATTAAAGCCAGACATTTGCCTATCTGAGACAGGAGGGAGCCTGGGTTCCCACAGTTAACAGATGCTGTAAGCAGTGAAACTGACTTTCACATGAATCGTTCCAAACAAAGGCAGCATAAGGCTTGAAATGCACCACAGCCAGGAACTCGTAGTTCCCAAGGGAGCCCATTTCAAATCAGGAGGTGATCTAGTGGCTGTGGTGGGGGTGCAAGCTACAAAGCCTGATCTTCCAACGTAAATCATCATTCAGCCCATGGAAACAACTTCTGCAAAAACCAAAGCAGGTGGGAAAAACATTCAGGAAGCAAAGGCAGAACCTTGAAGGTGTATCTGCACTGGCATGCCTTGAAATGGAGCTCTTTCACTGGATTTTCTTTTTTTTTTTCAGTGGCTTTTTCACTGGTGTTTATTCAAAAGTGACCACTTCTGAAACTTTAAAGATCTCTTTCCAAATCACCAAAACTTTTCTCATCCTCCAAAAATTTGTTTTCCCTTGAACTGAATTTTCCATAAAAGAAAGACCCTCTGAAACTTTGAAAACTACTTTGATCCAAAGTTTTAGTAAAAGATGTTTGAAGCATCTTATTGTCTTCGCCTAAAGGGGAGAATCCTTGTTTGTTTATTGGCAGGGTGGAAAATGCTGACCTTAAAGACAGCTTCAGGAAAAAATCATTTTTGGGTAATGAGTTGGTTTTTTTTTTTTTTTTTTTTTTTGTCGTGGCAATTCCAGCATTTGTAAATAGGGGTTTATACCTTCAATTATAAAAATCCTGAAGTATGTATTTGCTTAAATTTGAGCTATTAAAATGTCTCAGTACACTGAAACATCAACCCATTCACTTTCTGTTCTCACCTCCCATTTGAAAATGGTTGGCCATTGTTGGACAGATCCTTGAGCAACCTGCCTAGTGTGAGGCATTCCAGCCCATGGCAGGGGGGTTCAAACTAGATGATCTTAAGGTTCTTTCCAACCCAAACCATTCTATGACTCTAGGACTCTATAACTTTGCACCGCAGAGAGGTGCTTTTCATTTAGAGTTGACCTGACTTCTGTAAAAGAGGTGAAAAATACCAACTATAACGTGATTTTAAACAAGGCAAACCTTCTGAAAATATTTCAAATATTCAAACCATTTCTTTTTTTTTCCCCTTTGAAAATGAAAAAATGACCATTTCAATATGACTGAATCCAAATTTTCCCCTTGGCTTTTCAACAGACAAGCTAAAAAAAATATATTTGCCTAAATCTAACTATGAACAGAAGGTGCAGAGAGGAGTTTATCAGTGAAAGACCACTGCAGGATGCCCTGGCTCTCACCAGCAAGCCTGTTGGCTTAGCCACTACTGATTGGCACAATTTTGTGAGTTTGTTTTTGTTTGATTCATTTGGTTTGTTAGGGTTTTGGTTTTTTTTGAAGACTTGATCAAAACCACATCTTACCTGTCACAGAACAGTAACCAAACAAAGTCTTGGCCTATGTCCTCTTCTTCTGCCTCCCAATCACTGAACTAGATCGATGGATCAAAGAGGCTGAAATCAGTCCTGGCTCAAGAAATACGCAGTGTACAGAGGTCTCGCTCTGCACCACTTTGCAGAAGTGCAGTTTGCTCTCTGTGCTCCAGAACCTCTCAAAAGCATCTTTAAAATCATTCTTCTGACTATTCTGCAGCTTAGTCTTAAATGCTCAACACAAATGAGGCAGCCTCAGCCTTTAGGATCTGCTTCATGGCTTGACCTGTCCCAGAGTTCCCATTGTCCACCAAGGGCTTGGGATTTGCTCACATTTTATGACAATACATCATGGACAGTAGGTCTTCTAGCACTCAGTTGAGAGATGAGGAGTATCCCTAATATGTACAGATAAAGAGAAGAAAGGCAGTTGGTTAGAACTGTGGATCAGTGGAAGAAGTTATTCCATTGCAATTGAAGCCTAGTCACGCCAAAAGGGAGGGAAGGCTGAATTTGCTGCATTCCTTTACAAGCAGCTCTGCACATCAGGCTGCAGACACTACTTGACTGACACAGAGATTTAGAAAACACTGTGAGTGATGAGTCACATTCCTGTAGGAGCCTCCCTCAGCCCCAGCATGGGCATGGGGCAGCTGGTGTCATAGAAGGGCTGTCTGCCCCCACCAAGGAGACCCATTATCCTCCCAGGATACATTTGCCTACCTCCAGCTGCTTTGTCTGTGCAAACGCTAAAACTGAAGTTGCAATGACTGTTTGCTACAGGAAAAATATGGTTTTTGCACACTCACATTGCACACTGAGCAGGCCAGGCCAGCACACAATCCCTCAGACATTATCCCCCTAGCTATCTCACCCCCACCCATATAAAAAAAACCACAATGCAAAACAGAGGTGCCTTTGTTTAGAAAGAGGCCAAGGTTTGAAATCAACTCTCTGGAAGGCAAATACAGAAAGCCTCTTTAATCATCAAGAGACCTGGACACCTCTTTAACTATCCAGGCTGAACCCCCCAGCAGCCTCTCTTCTTGTCTGAGCTCTCAGGCAGGTTTGGCAGAGCCAAATGCCCTGCTGAACCTTGGTACCAGGTACCCTTGAGGTCACCTGCCAAGATGGAGCAGCTTCAGCCCCTGACAGAAAACTTACTTTTCTGTCACTTATTTTCTATGAACTTCCATGAGCTGTTAAGAAACAGATTTTCTTACACAAAGAGTCAACTAAGACAGCAGGAAGACAAGGCAAATGCCCATCCTCCCCTCCTCCCTTTCTCATTTATCACTAAGTTAATGAGGAGCATTTGCAAAGGACACAGGCAATCCAGCCCACACTGCACACCCTGTTTCCTACTCCTACTCTCCTGCCCACAGGTAAGCAGCTTCACCAAGGACTGGCTCTGTGACAAAAGGCACCCATCCCAGCCAAAGCTGCAAGTCTTTAAGAACCACTCTTCAATTAAATTAAAAACATTTCTTGCAACACTGTAATTCAGAGCCTGGGGCTTAAGGGAGGATTTCTGGATGCCAAATAATCCATTTATTAAAAATAAAATAAAATCTGCCCTTAGTGTATCACCTGCTATTCTGAGATGAGAGACTTATACCAGACCACTGCAGAACCCAGCTATACGGTCTACAAATGGGATTACTCACAAGAGCTTTCCATTTGTTAGTTTCCTGTAGAGCTTGAAGGTCACACATCAAAGAGGGCTACAACCTTCTTCAAAACACTGCAAGAGAGAATACATTACCTTTGCTGCTACTGTTTATGCAAGAAAACAATAAATGCCTTTCTTAAATGGCATAAATTGAGATGTGCTAATGCTTCACAAAGCCACAAATTGCTTTTCTTATATAAGCATTGGGTTGTTTGCTCCTGGATGAGATTTGTGCCACTCCACCATGATAGACAAGATTAACTCAGCAGCTCTGAAGTCAGAAGGGCCAGCTCTTGAACACCAGCACAGTTCATCTAGCCTCTTAAAGGGTAGCCACAGGGGGAAGTCAATCTATCACACGCATATCTTACCTTACCAATTGCGACCCAATGATCTCAGTCTCCAGAGGCTGAGCATTGACACATTCAATACAGAAGAACTTTTGGTTCCTTCAAAGATCTCCTTCAAGACCCTGAGGATTGGAGAAGTCACCACACATTTCCTGCGCACAACTGAAGCAAGGCAAGATTGGCAACCATGTGTCCCCACCTAGCCCAGACCTTGCTCAGGGGCTGCAGGCAGCCTCATGGAGGTGACATGGACATCGTCTGTTTACCTGATTCCTGAGGCAACAGCTCCAAGCCTCTCATGGGCATGTGAGTGCTGAAAAGCAAAGGTGATGTGCTGTCTTGTCTTCCTTCCCCAGCCCTGGTCAGCACCAGTGATAGGCACCACGTGCTGGTGGGCTCCCTGATCTCAGCAGGGACATGGTGAAGTGCGTTTAGGAGCAAAGTGAACTCACCTCAGTCTTGCCTCTGGTCTCTGCAGTAATTAGCTGTGGCACAGAGGACTCCTGTGCCAACAGCACACATCTGAAGAGATCCTTATATTTTGAATTAATATTCAGATTTTTTAATTGTCTCCTTCAGCACATTTCAGTGACATCTCTCTTTTAAAATGTCTTAATTAAATGCCAGATTTTCAGAATTTGAAGGTCAGCAGTGGAAGTGTGACAAGGCAGATGTACGAACTCTTACCCATCAGACACCAGGGGGACTGTTGATCTTTTCTTTTTAAGAAAAGGAATTGAATTTTCTGGTCCAAAATACACCTGCTTGTACTAATTTTTTAATTCTTACTATCTAGAACATTTAGTTATGTAGCTCTAGCCCAATGCAGAAATAGTGCATATGAAGTACCTGTGATTAAAAAACGTGCCAATTCTGAGCCTGGAAAACATTGATGAGTGCTTTTCCTGCTTTCTATTTGCAGCAAGATTGAGTAATGATGAACATTCAGGTGACAGGATCAAAGGTCTGTGTGGAGACTGCCTGCCCTGTGAGGAGAAAGAAAGGATGTTGGTCTCTGCTCCATAAATCTGTCTTCTCTGTCTGATGGGGCTCTCAAAATGAGCACAGTGAGCACTGATCTTGCTCAGGACCTGTTCTATGCTCAGCTAGAAACCACATTTCTGGAGAAACCAGTTTTTCTTCAAAAAGCCACCGATCACTCACATGAGTCCCTGAAAACAAGGGCTTGTAGGACCTGTCTGAAGTAGCAGATCCTAGCTACCTTGAGGGGCACTTTTCCAGTAGGACAATAAAAACAACAGCAAAATCGGAGAGGAGAAAAGGGAATGAGTGTTTTGGCTGGAAGAGATCCATGGAACCAGGAGAGCTTAAGCCATGCACGAGTGATTTCATGAGGTTGCGTTAGTAAGCACAGACACACACCAGATAGTTCAGGAACTTCTTTTCCAAAATAAGCTCCCATTATATGTCCATATCCCTAACCACAAATCCCCATCTTCTAGGGCAAGAGCTGTCCTCCCCCTGGCACTGACAGGCTTTGTAACCTTGGACTGGTGACTAGCGCCATCTGCAATCCTAGTTTTACCTGCCCTAAGTACCTGCTAGCGTTACAACTCACTGTCTCTGTTGCATGCAAAGCAGTCACCCAGTTTGTGTCTCCTGGCTTACGTAAACAGGATGCAGAGTAAATTTTTCCCAGGACAAGCTGTAAGTAATGGTCCTTCTATTTTTTGTTACTGCTGATATTTTAGCATATTAGCTTTGTTCTGGACTATTACATCTTCAGGTCTCAACTGTGGGAAAGAAAGGCTGGGTGGATTGGAAGCCTTCTTGAAAGATCACAGAAAAAACTGAATGATAATGGGGTCAGCAGCACAGTTGGACTTCTCTCCTGAAGCAGTTGTATTGCTTGTCTGGACAGTATCAAAGGAAAGCTCCAAAATGGCTTTGGGATAAGGATACGCAGCCCATGGTAGTGACATATGTGAACACAAAGACCTCAGATGGGTAATCTGAAATAGCCAGAAATTATCCTTCTGGACCCAGCCTCTAGGAAAATACCTAACACTAGGAGAAAAGTGACTAACCCTTGTTAGTCACAGGAAAGCTGCTGACTTCCCAGGAGTTCCCCAAACTTGGCACCTGTGTGGTCCCGTAGAGCAGGCTCCAAGCAGTGGGTCAGCTTTGCTTCTTGGCATCTTCATCAGCTATCACATAATGACATGGATTCTAAATACGAAATAAATCATGTCTTTCATAAGCATTTATTGCTCATTAGTTTGGACACTGAGCTAATGAATGACTCATTTTCCTCCTAACCCCTAATGACCACTAATTACAGAATTTACCCAGCCTGCTTAGAAATGGAAGTAAGAAATCAACTGTCAACTGTTTACAAATATATACAAAAATTCTATTTTTAAGACTCCAAGATGCTTTGTCAGGGAACTGCAATCACTCACCAAAGTGCTGTGCCTTAATTTCCAGTTGGAAAGCTTCAGAGCATTTCTCCTGGCAATTTTTAAGTGGCGGAATGATTGCTCCCCATTGACAAATGAGGAGCTGCCATGTCGCAGGTGGTAACGTGCTTTCATCTAAAGTAGCACAATGCAAGTCAGTGCTGCTTAGACATGTGTGTCATCTCTTCATATTAACAAAGAAAAATACCACTAAAGGCTTCAAGTGTTTTGCTTATTAAGCACTTGACTGATTGCTCCAGACTGGCAAGTGACACGGTGAAAGGTATCAGGTGTTGATGCTTTCTGGTGTGCTAGAGCTGCCCAGCTTCCTCTTGGGCTAACAAATTAGTCAGTGGTACAATAAGAAGATGAAGTTTTTGGTGGATTAAATATTTTAAAGTATCTATCTGTTATGTGTTCCTGTTGACCCAATACTCTGCCACCCATTATGGATGGAACAGCTCTTTCTCTTCACTCTGAAAACAACAAAAAAAGGTCTTGAGACACAAAAGTTTCCATGGGGCAGAAGGGGGCTCTGTGTACTTTGGAGTCTGGTGAGGAACCATTTTCTTGTGTTTCGTTTGAATACTGGTGACCTTTGCGCTTGTGTTCAACAGCATGGTGAGTATTCCTCTGGTCGCTAGATTCATCACCTTCAAGAAATCACAACTTCTAGCTCATCTCCCTCACAGTCATTTCTTTTAAAGGAGGAAAAATCCCAGTTTGTGTAGAGTCTGGCATACGGAACCTCTCCATACCCTTGGTCATACCCTTCTCTGTATCTCTCCTGATAGATGGTTAATGCTGCTGCCTTCATTGGAATTAGTACAAGATTGAAGCTGAGCTTGTAGGTAAGAATTTATTGGTTTCGTGTGTGGGTTTGAATTTCTTCAGAAGTCACATGTAGTTGTTTTCAATGACACTGGGCTGGACAACAAAAAGTGTTGGTTGCATCACCGCATGTCCAGTGCACAGGCTACACCGCCTTTGCAAAGATGTGGTTAACTGGATAACTTCGTAGTTAGCAAGATCTCAGTATTATATGATGCAATAGCCAATACATGCCTTTGAACTTCACAATACTAATTTAATTTATACCATGTAATTTACATATTCAAGTGCTGGCTGTATATGTCTGCTGACGGGTAGAAATGAGACTTCATATTGCCAAAACAAAGCATTCAAAAATCACGTTAGGCACCATCCTGTCTCCAGAAAACACATATAGAGGGAATTTTCTTCTGTGAGGGATTTTTTAAATCTGTGATTTCTGAACCTGTGAGGTCTGCTGAGCTCACGTTTCCTGGTTTTTTGGATTAGCTGCTCTCTTTGCCAGCATCTCAGCACCCCATGGTGACTCAGCCTATGATGAGGATTTTGCTGACACATCTTCCAGCCTGTCACTTCCCCAGTATCTGCCTCGGCCTTGCAAACGCTCTCCCACGGCACTCACAGGTGGACAGCATGGCATTGGGCATTTTGTGGTGTCTGAGGTATGATTTTCACCAAAAAAAAACTGATCTAAAAACACCCTAAAAGAGCAAACAAAGCCAATCTTGTAACCTCCCATGTTTAACGCCACCGGCAAATGGGGCAATGCTCAAGATCTCAGTTTCTTTGACGGAATGGAAAAAAACATTTCCCAACTAGTCCTGCCTAATTACAGCCCCATTAATGGGAGAACTGAATGTACTGAGCCACTGGCAAATGAGGCTGCCACAATAGAAAAACTGGGAAAGGCCGTGGATTTCATGATCTGCACCACTGCCAGGCTGGATCACCTATGGTAGGTCTCATGTAGAACTAGTCCAGATATCACAAGTGTGCATTTACAAATATGCCTGATTGTGTATTTCTACTTTTCCAGGGGTGTGATAACTGACAGTATGTTATGCCACCTCCAGCCATTCCCTGTGCAGTGCTTATCCACAGGGCTTCACTCACTCCCTGTTTTGCCATCAAGCACAGCCTGGCCTATATCGGCAGATCTCTGCTCTTGCAGCAGATTGCCAGCAGCTCTAAACTGACAAGCCAGAACAAAGAAATCATCATCAAGCTCGCCTAAAAGAAAATAATCCTTGTGTTAGGTGTTTTAAAGTAACACCATAGACTAGAAAATCCCCTTTACTCATTGCTCTGAGTTTGCAATTTTTTGGCAAGAGGTGCCAAATTAAGGTGGAATACACAAGCTGGGATGTATACAAAACACATACATGATTAAAAGCAGGCTGGATTCACCTGGCTCATCCTGGCTTGCCTGGCTGCCCCAGTACCCTACCATGCCCCATGCTTCAGTGTCTACTGCAGCTAGAAGCCCCCTGAATATTTTTGTTTTAAATTGGTGTGTAAGCAGGAGGAAAGGTTTGGGGCAGGGGTTTGGCTTTTAATTGGTTAATGATTTAATTGATTGCCTTTATTTTTCTTCCCCCCACCAACTAGCTCTCTCCCACCCTCCCAGGCATTCACCAGTGCAACCAGCAAAGACAGGTAAGAGCAAACACCAGCACTTGAAGGTGGGTGGATGACAGCAGAGCTGGGGGGTAGTGGCTGGCAAGAGTTGTACCTTCATCATCCCTGAGAGGACAACAAGGAGTCAGAAAGTTTCATCATGTCCAAAAGAAAAGAGCAGAGTAATGAAAGACTGCTCAGACAGTGGGGTGCCAAGGGTAATAAATCAGCCGGAAGGAAAGTCAAAACAGAAGCAAAACTCCATTTTTGTCCTGAATTTCAAGCTTGCTTTGTTTGTTTGTAAGCGTTTGATGAAGGCAAGTCCTTACTTTTTATACAAAACCCTTGCAATGTAATTTTATTTTCTCTCTAGCCTTTTTGTATAATCAAGAATTATTATTTTCTTTTAGTTGAAGAATGGTACTTCCATAAAGGGTTTTGTAAATAGTACATTTGTGGGAATAATATTTTAAATAGGATTGGGTTTTTTAAGAAAAACCTCACTTTTATTTAAGTGCACAATTTTAAAAAAATTGACCAAAATCCTTTTAGCAGAAACCCTGGCCACAATGTAATGGAGGGAATTTTTGTTATCAGTTACAATGAGGACCAAGATTAGTTGCAAGATGACTTTGAGGAACAGCTGGATTTTTGTCTAGAAGGGAGGGTGTTTAAAAATAACATTGGCATAAAGATGAAAAAAAGACTTAGCCATTATGTTTAGCTCATTAGCTAATTATCCTGGCCTCACAGTTCTTCTGTCTGTTCAAAAGGAAAGCAAACTTAAATGAACACCAAACTCCTGCAGATTTCCAAACCATATTTTTGGAAATCATGTTTTGCTCTCTGATTTCTTCCCTGGATTTTCCTTCTTTCCTTACTCATATTCTCTTCAGAAATGTGCTACCAGCACCTGGGATTTTATGTATGCAGAGCACCATTTTAAACCCAACTGCTGCCCTAGGGGCTATGCTCCACTGCACTCTTTGCAGAAAGGCAGCCAGCCCCACACATAAACTTAGATGTAAGTCAGGTGGGAGCAAATCATTTCCCCTCTGAAGACCTCAGGCTCACAGCAACCTGCAGGCAAAATCAAAGCAGTAAGCAGTACGCTGGGAGCAGCAGTTAAGCCAGTTTTATTTGATTTGCTTCAAGATTGCTAACAGCATACTGGCCAGTGCTCCAGTCCTGCCTGCAGTGACCCAGCAGCAGGGTGCAGTGCTCAGCAGTGGGTGCCAGGGCATCACTATGTTGAGACATGCACCAAACTGGCGCAGAGGACAGCAACACCCTGAGCTAGGAGGATCAAGAAGGGGTGAGAAGGTGCAGTATGGAGCTGCAAGGCAGCCCTTTGTCCCAGCCATGTCCTTGCAGAAGACACAGTAATATGAGGGTTTCCTAGCATTGTCCTTCACCAGTTGTTCTACAGATGTCTGTCCTCACACAGCTATGGGGAGAAATGTTGAAACAGCCTGTTTCTTCTACCACCAGCATGCAAAACATCCAAAAGAAAGATGGCAGCTCCCTGGTCTGAAGGTTTTTAATTCAGTTTTGCTGCCTTTTCCCTCCAGCTGCGAGCCCCTTCTGAGTCCTACGTCCTCCTCTACCAGGACAGCTATTTTTGTATGCAGGTATCTCTGTGTATTTCCTGGGTATACTTAGAGGATTTCAGAGCTTGCAGCATTTCTTGGCAAGAACTCTGTATTTTTGACAATGCTCTCCCCAGCCTCCTCCACTGAGAGCTGCATGGATTAGCATGGCATGTCAAAATGAATATGTAATGCAAACATCCTCAACCCATAGCCATAAGATCGCATTTGGCCTGCCTTTTAGAAGTGAGTTTGATAGGCATGATGCCTTGGTTGGCTGTAATAACTACTGGTAAAGTTATCTCATAAGAGCAAAATTAAGAGGGCAGAGCTAGCTTCAGCAGACTACAATATTACCATCACCAACTTGCCAAAGATATATCTGAAGTGGGCAGGAAAAAACAGAGTGTATCCAAGCAGCAAGGTTTGGCTCTTGTGAGCAGGTCAACCACATGGAGCTAGTGAGAAGAGGCATCCTGTCACCCAAGCTCTGCAGTGGCTGAAGTGGGAAACATTTCTGCCCATTGCCAGAAGGAAGGAGGGCAAACAGGAGCAGTAGTTTCTCTTCCCTGAACTGCTGAGCCTCTGGTCTTTTCATCAGCCTTCACTTTTCCAGTCAACCACACCAATAAATCAATCCCTACTGATTTTATGAGGCTACTTCCTCATATCTAACTCGCTGTACACATGACCAAAGGTCTGTAAAATTTCCTTAAAGCTATCATTCACTGGGGTCCAGAACAAAAGATCTCTTGCTCAACAGAAGAGAGACATGGATCTGTTTGAGTGAGTCCAGAGGAGGCCACAAGATGACCAGAGAGCTGGGGGCCCTCTCCTATGGAGACAGGCTGTTGGGGTTGTTCAGCCTGGAGAAGGCTCTGGTGTGACCTTAAAGCAGCAGGTCGCTAAAGGGACCTACAAGAAATCTGGTGAGGGACTTTTTACAAGGACATGTAGTGATACGATAAAGGGGAATGGCTTTAAATAGGAAGAGGGGAGATTTAGATTAGATATAAGGAAGAAGTTCTTCCCTGTGAGAGAGGTGAGGTGCCTGGCACAGGTTGCCCAGAGAAGCTGTGGCTGCCCATCCTTGGCAGTGTTCAAGGCCAAGCTGGATGAGGCTTTGAGCAAGCTGGTCTAGTGGAAGGGGTCCCTGCCTGTGGCAGGGGGTTGGAACTGGATGATCCTTAACATTCCTTCCAATCAAAACTGCTATGATTCTACAATTCTGTTATTCCCTGCAACACGTCAGCCTTCAATGATGTGAATGTGACCTCTTTAAACTTGTATTTTCCTGTAATGCATCTTAGAAATGCTCTCCAGAATGGGTCTCTGATTTCTCACTGGACTTCTGTTTCCAACATCCTTCTTTAAAATCCTGTCTCAGTGGTTTGACTTGCGTGTGGTGTGGCATGCCCAGGAGCACTTCACTAATCGCTGTATACAGACCTAGTAGTACACCACACCATTTCACCATCATTGGCTCAGGTGCAAATAAAATTTCATAAGGGTTTTATGAGTCTGACAGCAGATTGCTGAAGTGGGAAGGAGATGGGCAATTCATCAGCTGCAGAAAGTCTCTAAGCTGTAAGACACTGCTCTTTCCACACTAGGTTTGGACAACTATTTTAGCATTCAAGTCTTGTTTTGAGAGATTCCTCATCCCACTGTCAGTGTGTGTCCTCAGCTGTTTGTTGTTGAAATACTGAGTCTTTGCTAGAAATTATCCCTGATGGATACCCAAAACTTCCCAAGCATTTGCATGTTGCTGACAGGTGTAAGAAGATTTGACTGTTATTGTGTAAAATATGACACTAATAATTAAAAGGCAATTTATTTGATGCTGTCAGCTTCATGGTTATCCACTTCAGAGACATGGCCTAAGAAAATGTAAATAAAATGTGTGGGCCAGATCCTCATCTCTGCAAGTCTACCTTATTACCTCCATTGGTGCAAGGGAGATTTTCACAATCTGACACTTAATTCACATGAAAGACCAATGTCAACCACCAGGAAAGAAACACTTAATTGAAAACAGGAGGTGTGCCATAAAACATTTGGTGTATAAGGCGGAAGTGGAGTGCAGAGGCAAAAGAGCCCAAGAATGATGAAGTATTAAGCTAATTTCCAGCCCATCTTGAAGACTGACTCACTCTGTGGTAGCCCTTAACATAAGAGTAAATCTGTACTTGAGTGGCTTTTGGCATGTGTTTTGTGGGTGGTTTCTTTTTTTTAATCAGACTCATGTGAGTGAAAGGCTGGGCACTCGGACACAATCCATGTTTGCTCAGGTCTTCCAAGTTGATGCTGGCTTGCAGTGGGCACAGGGTAGGGTAGAGTTTTCCACCAAGGACTGCAAGACTTTTGGGTCCCTTGGACAAGTACATACTTGGAGGTTTGGTGGCCTACTTTCATCCAAAGTCACCCATTGACAAAAAACAGTCAAAATTAGCAACCATCCTCAGCAACAATAAGCTTTGTTATGGGTCCAGGAGTCAGAAAAAGCACAACACTCCTGAAATCCTGCCCATCTCCTTTCCTCCCACTCTATACCTTCTTATACAGATAGCTGTTCTCAAAGCCATCACATCCACGTTTGCACCAATCTTGCTGGATGAAGGAAGGAGTGTTCCGTGGCACTCCGCTCTGACTCTGGCCAGGGCAAGGGCTGCTTTGCCTCCATGCAGCTGCAGAAGTGTAAGAAGGTGACCTTATGGACAAACTAGGAGTTCAGC
Source organism: Psilopsiagon aymara (assembly GCA_024733675.1). Taxonomy (NCBI): domain Eukaryota; kingdom Metazoa; phylum Chordata; class Aves; order Psittaciformes; family Psittacidae; genus Psilopsiagon; species Psilopsiagon aymara. The sequence continues at coordinate 21,126 of JANRGW010035970.1, forward strand.
TCTCTTTTCTACACCGATTGCTGTTAGTTGATTATGTCATGGCCTGACGCATTCTGCTTGTAAATCTCTTTGTGGAGTAACTTTCATGGTGCTCCATCAGAGCACCAGCTTTCAGGGTGATTCTGCTTTTCTGAGCTTCCCTTGTTTACATTGCCAGTGACAAAGGCTGGCGCATTGCATAAGGACAATTTCATACCTGTTTATTATGGGGAAGGACACATGCATCTGCAACTGATTTGACAGGAGACAGCATGACAGCTGTTTCACAGGACTCTCCATTGAAATAGCAAATGAGAGGCTTGCTGGCATGTATGGGACATATTTATATCCTAAACAAAAGGGCAATAACATACATAGTGACAAGCCTTGTTTGTACACAGCTTTCAGCAAGTTTGTGCCAAGTGCTGGCTCCCAGCCAGGCTCGCGGCTGGTACAATCTGGCACAGCCCCACTGACTCTAAGGCAGCTGCATCAATTTACACCGAGGAAGAAATGAGGTATAATTTTCTCAGTTACACACCAGAATTACAAGAGAGAGGAAAAAAAGTCCTGATGATCTCCTGGAAGGCTGGGGCAAGCAGCACCTCAGCCCACCATGCACTGAAGGGGGATAAGTCTGAGCATGCTTTCAAGGATGGGCAGTTGGATTTGTTGTGTGTTGTGGGGGCTAGCAAGAAAGGTAAAACCATTTTACAAGCCACTGATGGCTGCCTTCACCCAGCATAGCAAGTAACACTTAATATAGCAACTCCACAGTTTTCAACTTGTTTAAATGGGACATAGGTAGAGAGGGGAAAGCTGCACCTCTGCGGATGCTTCTGCACAGGGAAACGGGGAGAGGGCTGTCCTGTACCGCAGGGTCTGTAACCATTTTGCAAGCAGCGATTTTCTCTCCCAGGGAAAAGAGATAGGAAGATCACCTCCAGCTCTAACTTAGCCCCAGAGCACCTGCATAATGCCAGAAGATGCATTAGGAAGAGGCTGATGGAGTAGCCAGTGGAGGCTGAAGCAGGACATTTGTGATCATACTGGTGAGCTAAATTTTGGCTGAAACTAGCAAAGTGAATAACCTTTGCCATCCCATTAGTGGCTTTTCTTTTTTTTTTCTTTTTTTTTCTTTTTTTTTTTTTTTTTTTAGCAGCAGTACACCCTCAGAAGCACAGTGACTATTTATTCTGTTTCCAGACACCAGTTCAACATGCTTTATAAGGGTCTCAAACTTAAGTTTGTTTTAAATTGATTTTTATAACTCAATTACCAAGGTAAAAAATAATGTGGTCACTTAGCCCTGCTCTCTATGGGGGACACTGCTTCTCCATGGGTATCTTCACAGCACCTTTCAGAACCAGGCTCTTGTCTTGAGTTAAATATTTGCATGTTGATTCATCAAGAAAAGAAAGAAGTCCCTGTTATTGTTTATAACAATTAATACCAGCCATAACAAATTATGCCATGCCTGTACATCTTCTTATAGTATAATTATACCTCGTCACACCCAGCCCTGCCCAAACTCATTTTGAGTATAAGGGATTTATTGCATTTCCAGCCAAAATCTTTGTATGTGTTCCTCACGTATAGCCAAAAAATGCCCAAGATGCCATTGACAGAAGGCTGGGAATGACAGTATCCCAATCATGTTTCTTTGCTTTCATCCTGCAAAAAAGTCATTCATAGCAGAGAAAAACATGTAGGACATAAATCTCAGCAAGAAGCTCCCATAGATCTACAGTCATGTCTACATCACCGGTTTTATGACAATAATCTTGAAGTTAGCTTGTTATGTCAAAGATACATATGTTAAGAGGAAGCTCTGAGGTTTCTTCATTTAATTTCCATTAAGGCAGGAACAGACATCTCATTAGCTTTAATTTTAGACTTCTTATACTACAAACAAGTTTCTTGTCAGGAAAGGGAGACAATTTTGCTTCTACCTATTAAAAGCAACAATATGGGTATCATGTGCTAAAATTCCCAGGAACAATGGCAAAACAAGAAGCTGGTGTAAGCAAATGGATGAGCTAAAGAAAACTGAATGTGGCATTTTCAAACATGTAATGATTACATGTCAAAGCACAATTTAAATATCACAGCACCTTAAGTGCTCATGAAGAGGAAGACAAAGTGACTGAGAACTCCTGGCTAAAATAGCCTTGTTCCTGGCACTGATTGATATTCTTGAATAGAGGACTTGATGGATTATGATTTTTGCAAGAGAATCATTACACACCAGGTGCACAAATAGAGAAGTACAGCTTGTTGACACCTCTGTACAAAATAGAGCCATTCTAGGAATTTTGATTCATTATATGTCTATTACGAATCAATCCACCTGACCTAAATTTTGCATCATAAATCAGATTAAGAAACCCGGCTAGACCTCAGCAAAGGCTGCATGTCCTTGGTATAAAATCACTCCACTATATCTGGCACACCATTATTATTCTAAATGCAGTAATCTATATTGTATAATTTAGGTCAACTTGATATCAGAGTAGGCAAGAGAATTTCTATCCACTCACCTGCTTAGGTATGTAATAATTTAGGGATATTATTTGTCTTTTTTATATGGGTTGGAGTTTTTACATTGTTTTTGTTGTGGGTTTGGTTTTTTTTTTTTTTTTCACATTCACTGTTAAGGATGGAGAGAAAAAAATACAACAGCATCCATAAAATACTGCAGTAAGATCATAAAGCAACTTTGGAGATCCTTAAAGTAGAGCCATATAATTTTCTTACATGGGTAATTACAATAAATGTGATTTGAACAGCTAAGTAGAGAGGCATTGATTTTTACTGACTTGCCACAGCACATAAGAGAAACCAGGTGGGTTCGTGGTGTTCCCTAAAAGGCTTGAGCAGCCGAAAATCTCCCCCCACAAAAGTATATAGGAGTGTATAGGTCTGAAAGTCAAAGGTAGTTGCATCCAAGTCTAAGGTACTTTTGAAACTATTCCCATTTGTACCAACCTGGAATTTGAAGTGAGTTTTAAAAGGAATGACGGTAGTGTTTTCTGCATAAAATTAGACAAGTTCATTAACCACGAGGATTTTTTGTTTAACTTTGAGGAACTGTATGGCTCACTCCTCTTTGAGCTGTGCAAGTCAACCCAGGGGTATGGTGCCAGTCTTTGATGATGAAAGACCTACGGGCAGAAACAAAATGAAAGCTTCAAGCCCATGACAGCAGCAAGAGAGCAGTAATTCAGGAAATGTCTTGGGTAAAATCAACTCGAATGTCTTGATGTTTTGTTTTATCATTATGATCACAAAGGAGTTTCTTTTAGCCATCAACTGCAAATCTCAAGGGGCTCCCCACAAGATATGATAGTAATATGCCTTGAATAGAAATAGCTGCAAGTAGCAGTAGAGTAGCAAAAGAAAAGGGATGTTTTACCCACAAGTGTCAGTAATGCCACTAAAGCATAAGACTCTCTAGCTTGACACTTACACTCTATCCCCCAGGGCTGTCTCTAACCCCATCAGGACCAGTCTCTTTCCACCCTTCAATATACTCACCCATAAACCAGAGATATCAATGATGGTTACTAGGGAAAGTTCCTGGGAAACTTCCAAATGAGGCAATTTATTACTACAGCCTCATGGGGTTTGGCGGTCATTTACACCCATGCATGGAGAGTGGAGGACAAAATATGCTGTTAGTGTTGGATATTTTTGCAGACACTTTACCAAGGGGTAGGCACCCAGGTGTGGGGGCTCAGCTCTGCAGAGCACCTCTATGCCTGGGGAAGCTGGTCCTCATCTGGACACTGTGCTGCCATCAAGCAGAAACAAATCAATGGGCATTTTTCAATAGCATTTCGGCACTGAGTTTTCATGGACCCATTTCCAAATGAGATGGTCTTTTTCCTGGTGAAGGATGTATTCACATGTAGTGTTTCGACTTGTAGTCTTTTTTATGCTTTTAAAGTGGTTCCCTGTCAAGGACATGACTGAGATGACCCCAGACTCTGAGCCTGGGGCAGGACCAATCTCAATCCCCATGGATGAAGAATACCCTGACCCTACCCATGCCCTGGCAGAACCCCTTGAGTCTTGACATAACTCAGCATGAGTCCAGAAGAGCACACAGCACTGGGGAAGATGCTGAATGTGGTGATTGTCTGCCATTTACACCTGCAGTGGAAACAAGCTTTAAAGGGAACACAAACATTTCTGGCTCCTTCCTCAACCGTTCTTTTACCCAGCACAGTGGTGTGAAGGGATTAAGTAAGCAATAAAAATCATACCTACTCTGCATTCTGCAAAATAAGACCCTACCAACTTTCTTTTTATATTTTTAACACAAGGCAACGAAATCTCTTAAGACTCTTCTGACTTTTTCTAAGTCCTTGTATATATTTTCTTTGTGAAAAACACCAAGTTAATTTTTTCTTCCAGAACATTTGGACAAATGACAAGACTGGGTAACAGGGCAACAGGGTAACATGCTGCTTAAGAGTACAAGTATTTGCTGACTGTCTATGAGGAAGCTTATAAAAACTTTAAACAGCTAAAACCAGTAAAAATAACGTTTTTGCTGTTGGAAGGCTTGTGACAAGCATTGTGTTGAGAAGGTTACTTGCATTTCTTCACTAATTACCCCTGTGATTTTGTAAGATTTTTTATGTAAATGGTTAATGCTGGAGAAGCAAAACTGCTTCTCCAGTATCACACTTCTGAGGGGACTTCAAAACACCTTGACTAAAATACACCTTCCTTGACCTCAGTTGCACTATTGTCGCTTCTGGGAACACTGGGTTTACTTTTTTAACACATTCCCTACTTCCTCGGAGTACTTGCAGGACCCAGGTGCCACTATGGGTAGTTTGAGCATGCTCTGGGAACACCCTGCTGGTGTCACCTAATTTGCCTGTCAAACATTGCATAGTCCCATTGTGCCGTGTCCCCATCACTGGCAATACCAATGTTATTTTCACAGAAAATAAAGACTTCCTGATAGGTACAGTTAAAATAATACAGTCTTGGCTTTTTAAAGGTAAAGAAACCAACCATTCAAATGTGGAATGATTTCTTTCTCAAAATATTTCAAAGTCATGTCACTCTGTTACCCAAGACAAATTACTTTGACAGCACTATCTACTCTTGACATTTGAGTTGTCTCTCTAGCCAATTATACTTTAGCAGAAGCATAAAATATTGTTCAGACAATATGGTTAGTCTAAAAAAGTAAATCTGCTTTGAAATGGCCTATTAGGAGATGAACTCCCAGTTTAGCTGCAGGCAGAGAATTAATCCAGTGCTTTTCTTAGTTCCTCAATGGCAGTTTTTTCTTCCCTGCTAACTAAATGTTCTTTTTTTGGAGGGATGCAAAAAAGGGAGTAATCTTCAGAAGGAAAGGGGGCAAATTAAACAGAAATCAGAGGGGAAAGCATCATTAAGAAATTCTGACACATGGCATTGTTAGAGGACATGTGTCTGGGCTCTACTGCTGTGGTAGGAATGGAGACGGGGTTAAATTCTGACTTCAGTCTTGAAAACAATTATGCACACAAGTTAGCATCCTTCATGCCTTAAAATGCAACACCTGCCTCTGCTCTCTGGCTTAGTGTATTGTAAATATTCAATTACAAAATGGGACATGCTAGGGGATGCTTTCCTAGGATGCAGCTGCTCCCGAGTCCCAAAGACAGGAGCACTGTAGGGTCCCAGCACCTCTCCCACCCATGTGGGCTCCAGCTGGTTCAGAAGAGCACAGTGCTGCTGCTCAGCTCCCAGGGGCTTCTGACAGCCTTACACCTTAACCACCGGCCATGGGAGTGGCATGAGCTTGTGCTTGGCCACAGAACCCTCTCATGCATGTGTACATGTGTGGGTTTTAATAAACAAATGATCTCAGCTGCTTCAAGGAAATTCATTTCTGTTCACTTCCTGAAATACTCCTCTTTTTAGCACCTACCTTTTCAGTGCTTGCCTTTATGTTACAAGTTTAACGTTTATTTAATGTCTCCTATTCAGCAGCTACTTCTCTTGCCACGATGCACCACTTGACAGCTTCTGCAGGAAAGGACCTAAAATTAGAGCTACACAAGCAATTACAAGACCTTGTAGTAGCTTGCTGCCCTCTAGGCATGTGATGGGGTGGTCACAAGTCTCCACGATATCCAGAGACATCACAGCTAAGGAGATTTCCTACCAAGCTTGGCTGATGTGCGTTGATGGTGTGGCAGCAGCAGATGGGACTACGACACAGACGCATGGCCAGGGATGTTACCAAAAGTCGCCCCAAAGCACAGTGATGGGCAGAAACACTTCATGATATTGCAGAGGTGCCAAGCTGGAGGTGCCAACCCCGGCCAGCAGCACCTCCTGCCCTGGTGTCCCGTGTCCCCTTACACACAGGCTGTACCTGGAGGCCATGCCCAAGCCCCGCGTAGCACCGAATGCCCAGGGACCCTCTGGCCGGGTGCATCAGCTGTTCTCCAGGAGGATGTGTGCGGCAGCAGCAGGACTGGGCTGCTGTAGGTGCAGGCAGGCATTGCCACCCTGTGGAGAGAGAAGGGGAGCTGTGAACTCGACTGGGGAAAGCTCTCGGCTGCACCAAGCGCTGACAGCTCCTTGGAACCCCACTGCTGAAGCCCAGACCAGCCCCAGAATGCCAGCACAGAGGATTCTCACAGGCCCCATCACGGAAGGGTTGGGGTCCTGCATGGCAGGTCTCTCAGGATGTGGCTGGCACCATAGCAGAGAGCAGTTCAGCACTCAGCTGCTTCCACAGAGAACTGCCCACAGCTGGCTCACTCTTGAGCTCAGTCAGCCTCTGCATCCCCTGGTTCAGACCACATCCTGGAGAAGATGTGATCAAAGGAATGACCATCGAGGCTTCTGGGGTTCCCCGGAGAGCTGAGAAAGAGCACTGGGTGAAGCATGGGGTTCCGGAAGCTCCCCAGGGCAGGAGCGAGCATCCCATGTTCCTACTTGCAGCTTCCCTGGGCCAAGCCCATCTGATGACTCCAGAAGCTGGCGGGATCCATGATACATCTGAAAGAACATATTGCAGATCAAATGCCTGAGAAACAACCACCTACCAGCAGCACCAGAGCTTGCTGGTGCAGTGTCCAGAGCCTTTACATAGTCCCTGTGACAAATTCCAGCACCATTCACCATGTGGCAAATCCAGCTTCATCCCCCTCGTTCCTGTGTAATGCTAAGGTTTAAAATCCTCTGTGCTTCCCACACCATAAGGTCACTTCTTGCTAAAAAAACATTTACTATCATGACGGCTTTGTGCAATTAACTGTTTATCAGCCACCAGCCTACTCTTACTAACGTGCTTACCTCTCTTCTCTTTTATTCATCACACCAGATTAATCCTGAAGATAGATGATATCGAGTTAAACGATCTTATTGCGCCAATCAATCCCTTCTGGAGACAGCATCTCGCACTGCTTGATGAAACTCCCTGTTTGCCCTGCCATTGTGTGGTGATTACCTCCTGCTTCCCTTGGGACTGCAGCAAAAGGATCCAGGAGGCATTTGTTTTGTTTTTTTTAATTGAGAGGTGAAAGCGCTCCTAATTAATGATCCAGCTACAGGGCCTCATTGTGTCATTATTCCTTCCTGATGAAAAAGGAATAACAGTCATTAAATAAATAAGGGCAGGCACATTAGGACCTTCAGGGTGTTTCTAAATTGCATGCGTTGCCTCTTGAACAACTGAGCATGAAGAGGCTGTTAGGAGTGTCTTGATGTCAGAAAGGGACTCCCAGGATTATTGTCCCTTACTGTTACGTGTGCCTGAGTTATACACCCCCTTGATTAGCCAGGAGGTCTTTGTGTCCTTCCTCATGTTCTCTCAGGAGCCATCCCAGAAGCTCTTTTGCTGGTATGTAGGGAATTCTGATGCTCTAATTCTTCATGGTTCATAGCTATATGAAGTTATATCCATCCTTTTTCTTACTCAGCATTGTCCTCTAACTCAAACAGTTACTTCTTCACCCTGTGTCCTTGTCAGACAGAGCAAAGACAAGCACTCCTGTCCCTGATCTCCAAATACTTCCAGCCTCCTCTATAGGATAAGCTCTCCCCTCCGCTTGGTTTCTATTGATCTTTCTATGTAGCTGTTCCAGCATGAATTCATCTTTCTTGAGGATGTGTGACCCAAATATGCAGTATTCGAAGCAAGGACTTGTACAGACCTTGTGTGCTGGTAACGATATCACACTTCCTGCATCTGGGGAAAGTCGATTCCATCCTAAGGTTACAATTGCCTATCTGATACCTGGTGGTTGCCTCACCAGGTTCCACACTCTAGCATGTACTACCAGGTCTGTGCAGTGTCTCAAGTGCCCAAATGCAGGACTTTGCACTTCTGACAATATTTCATTCCATTTCTGCTGGTTCTTGAAACACAGAGACAAGCAGACAACTGTCATTCTGCTCTCCCCTGACCAGATCTCCTGAATGTGTCTCCATGACTAATGTAGTAAATACAATTTTGTCTTTTGGGGTCACTGAGGAAATGTCATTCAAAAAAAAAAAATCTGTCCCATGATCTACCTTTGAGAAAAGTCTTTATTAAGCTTACTGCTTGCCATTGTCCGTCTGTAAACAAATTCCCTATCAACATTATTTATTCATCTGTTGAGAACGAACTTTTCTAGTTTCATCAAGGATTTCTTGTAAAGTAATTTCTCGTAAAGTAATTTCTCAAGAGTGCACTTCCAGGGAGATTTACTGCCATTGTGTTAAGGGTGCTTCTTAGCTTAGCAAGGGAAGAGAGAAATCAGGTTAATCTGGCACAAACTTTCTGGCACCACCTGAAGGGTTTTGCCTTGCCAGACACCTTTTTAAACTGTTTGGACTCTGATCTTTTGTCTGTAGAAATCAAAGCTGCCTTTCCTGCAGTTTCAACAGTCTGTGGATCAGATCTTTCTGGCAGCAACCTCTGAAGTGTCAAACAACTTGCCATGTCCAAATCTTTCCCAAATCTTTATCCTGTGTGGTGTCACCTCCCTCTCGAACATTGTTTTCCCTCTAAAGATGGGGAGGACACTCAACCAGTCTGAGGATAAGAGGAAAAGACAGGGAAATAACGCCTGCCTTTCAGAAAACATGTATTTGAAGGGAAACTTTCTTCAGTTGCATGAAAACCACCTTCATGCAGAAACCTGGAGCTTGTAGACTTATGAAAACCTCCCCAGAGAAACAGCAATCCATCTGTCCCTGTTCAGTGCACAGCATACACTGACCAAACCTTCCAGTACAGCTGTGGTGGTACAGCAGAGGCTACAGCCCACTCAGCCCCAAACTTGGTCAAGATGAAGATGACAGCTACTACCATCTGCCCATACTGTACTGAGCAAAAGACAGACAAGAAGCATCAGTGGAACACAAAAAATAATCATGAAGGTGCCTTCAGACCACATGAGCTGTATATGCACACACAGCTATTTAAGCGTGCTATGAAATATCTTACGTTCTGAACCACTCCAAACCAGCCACAGAGATTCTGCAAGCCAAGCAGTTGTAGGGGAGGAACATCCTGGAAAGACTGGCATTTTTATGCAGGCAATAAATCCTACTTCACAAAGAAACATGTTGAGGTAAAATTGCCAGTGGCTGTTTTAATAAGTATTTATGATACATAAAGGGATTTGATTCATAAACGCAGTAATTATGCCTTTACTACAAAGCAGTACAAATATAAAGCCTCCTACCTATTACACTGAAACTGTAATTGCATCTCATTAAAAAATATAAGCAAATCAAAATTAAAAACTTGAGGGGGAGGAGTGAAGTGTTACCCAAAATCTTGATGGTTATACATTATGGGCTTTGTGTTGTGCCATTCAATCAGCCTAAATACCTCGTAAAATAGAATGAAGCCCTGAAGATCTGGGTTGTGTTTGGGCAGCCCAGAAGATGGCTCTGCTCACCATGGCAGGAAGTCTACAATGAGACCTGTCCACTTAAAAGACATAAAAGAAACCTTGGCTTTAACCTCAGACTTGTGGGAATTCTACCAGTGACTTCCATGTGGCTGTGTTTGCCCTGCTCCAGCCATGACAGAGCCACAAAAGAAGGTTAAAGCCTTCTTCAGCCAAACATTTTGAGTGACAGGCTGAAATAAGCATTTTAAATCCTATTTAAGTTCACACATCGAAGACAGAGTCTTCTGTGGCAAGAGAGATGCAGTATTGCTGTATTCCCCTACTGCAGGTACCAGACAGGTAGAGGGTAAATTAATGTCACATAGAAAAATAACGGCATTGAGGTCTAGATGCTGATGACCAGAGTACAAGGGCCTAGTGAAATAGTAAAATCCCTGATGGTTTTGAACTCCTCCATGCTAACTGCATCCCACATGGCCTTTACCAGGACTCTCATGGGCTCCTCACTGGGTATACTGCTTCAGCATCTCCAGAGTTTCAGCCTTTTACTCTTTGCTACGTTAGCTTAATTGGTATGATTTGAGGGTGATAGGCTCTCCCTCCTTCCAGCTGCATCTTGATCCTGGCCACTTGGGATCATCTGAAGGCATTGTTATGTTCAAGATGAGTTCATTGTGGTCCAGTACAGCTTTCGTTGCCCCAGGTGACTTCAGCCCCATTGCTTGCCCACCTCAGTCGTCACCCTTGCTATGAGGAGCACTTCCACAACATGCTGGAGCAGTGCTGGAGTTATTGATGCAACTTTCCTACCAAATATTCTTTGGTCTAATCACTTTCTTAAACTACACAAACACAATCACTGCACCACAATCAATTATTTAACAGAAAATGATGCATTGAGTTAGAAACTAAATACCATTTAATATGCTTCAGGAATTCTAATTGAGAGATTTCACTGTATTGGTAATGAAAACTTTAACTTTGTGGTGGTTTATAATCTTCCTTGAATATAGATAAGCCAATATCTATATACTTTCTTTAAATGTCTGGAATTATTTTGCTATTTTAATGTAATCAGTCTTTCTATTTTGAAGAGGGTGCCCTTGTAGATTATTTGTTTTCCTTATGTTTTTCAAATTATTCCGTTTTCAAGATTATTTGTTTAGTGTCAAGAGGTTATTAAACAAACCAAGAACAGTCCTTAAACTAATCAGCTAGCAGTGACAATAGAATCAGGAATAATTCAATATTAAAGAGGTTACTTTTAAAATTGAGCTGAAAATGTAACATATTGGGGGGAAGGGAAAGCGCATGCACATCTCTTATTAAAGTTGAAAAGATGAGCTGGAGGAACCACATGCCTGAAGGGCATGAGTCAGGAGCCCCCATTGATAAGAATTGCTGAGCTCCAACATGCCACAGCTGATTTTCACATTCATACATGCTCTCCCTACCAGAATGACTCAAGTAAAAACCCTGGAGGCCTTGCAAGCAGGTGAGAGCTGCTTTTCCTTCAGCATTTGCTTTGTCATTATCGGACTTTGGGATCTTTCTCCAAGTACTTTGTGTACTACCACAAGTAGTACACAAAGCCCCACACTGCAACCGGTCTTTCTTTGTAGTGAAGGCTAAGGAGTCTGTCTGTTCCCTTCCAACAGGCTGCTCATTAGCTAATTAACACAAATCACTGTGGGTCCATGCTCATGTGGCTTTTCACACACTTGTCTCAATGCCCAATTTGATGTACTAGTGAGCTCATTGTCACAGCCATAGTGGCACTCTCCCTGGTTTACTCACTTTCTCATCTCTCCTTCCATTTGCTCACAGCTGGTCAAAACACAGAAGGGGAAGGAGAAGAAAACCATCCACTAAGAGACTTTCTGGAGGACTTTTGGTCTCAGTAATTTCAGCTGGGTGCTAATCCTTGTGTAGCAAGGACTGTACCTCTGCCAAAGACACAGCAAACTCTTGGCACTGTAAGTAGCATTTTCCATCCCAAGGGATTTACATCCCCTCCACTGACTTTTCCCTGGGGAAGGTGGTGCAGGTACAGGTCCTATGCTGACCAGGTGTCCTCCTGCAGAAGCTGATCCTCTTGGACCAGCAGCAGATCTCTGCAGCTTCAAACCCAGTTTGCAAAGCACCTAGGGATCAAGCTTTGCAAACCACAGGCAGGAGCTGGGTTTGTCAATAGTTGCAGGTGAAGTCAGGCTGTCATGAGCACTTTCAAACCCCTCAGGCTGGTAGGTCATCATGGACCTTTTCTGATGTGACATCTCTGTGGTCTCATTTGGTACCTTATCAGAAGGTCACAGCCCTCATGGTTCCAAAACAGGATTCCTTGTCCTGGCTGTGTCCTCGCTGCACAGAGCATGGCCTTCCCTCATGAAATAGGACATGGCAAGCAATTTGTGAAGCACCTAGGAGCTACCTGCCCAACACTGCTCGTACCAAGAGCCTGCATGCCCACCAGCCAGCTATGAACAATCCTCATGTTGCTCAGTGTTCAGTTTAATCAGCATAGTGCTCCTGACGGAGGCAGAGCAGAGAGCTCTGGGGTCCCTGGTTTCAAACACAGCTCGCAGAAAAGCTGACATGTTGGATTAACATAAAATCACCCTCCCATTGTCATTTTGGGCAAAAGTTCCTCAAGCCAGGCTATTTATACCAGAGACACACAGTGCAGAACATGGCACAAGTCCTCTGGTGCCACTTGCTCCCGGTGCTAATTGTTTGGGAAGCGTCACCAGGATTATTGTTCCGCTCATGTTGTGAGTGACTTTGGGGAAATTAATTTAAAGGGAGCAGCTGGTAGCAGTCCTGCGCTTTCAGAGGTGGCAGTATCGCGCCTTGTAGTATGCTTCCATCTCATGTAAGGATGCAACAAGCAGTGGCGAAGAGTCTCTGTGTGTGAGACTGACTTTTAGCATCTTTAATAAAGAGTAAACACCTAAACTCTCATCTCCGTGGTTCAGGAGGTGCCTAGAAAGCCCCCTCAGCACTCTCAATGGGATGGACAGCAAGGGGCACAGGAAACTGCTTCCAGCAAAGCTGTTGTTGCAGGAAATGCTGGCTGGGCACTTTCTTGATGTTGTAAGTGGGATTTGAAGATTGGGGATGTTTTCTTCTTGATGTCACTTAAAATCAAATTTCAGCTGAAGTGAACAAAATAAGCTATTCACAGGTGGAGAGTTAATAAATTTACCAGTCTCATTGTAATTTAAAGCTTCCCTGTTTATTTAAAGCAGCTGAGGGTAAGGAAGGAAAGGTGGAAGGGCAAAATCTGGCAAGAAAGCTGTTGCTGTAAGCCTGGGTAGTAAGTGCTGCTGCCTTTATCACAGAGGGGTGCTCTTAAAACCAGAAATGATATAACTACTGAGCCAGCCATCAACTAAGTGCTGCTTCCCTTTTTAAGCTATTCTGATTATAGTTGTCTTTAGAAAAGGGAAATAAAATATGCATTAAGAAAGACCTGCAATCACAAATGAGGAATAGGACACTGCAAAGACAACAAACACCACAGTCTAAGTCACTTTCTTTGTTACAATCCTGGGATAAACAAAGCTGCCTAATAAATATTGATATTGTTTGTACATCCTGCCTTTGGAAATGAATAGCAAAGTGATGTACTAGCCCCTTTTCCTCTCTGGAGAGATGTTAAGCTCTACACACATGCATGTATATGCACCCCAAACTATTTTCCAGAGAAAGCTAGAAAACAAGCCCACAGCACCATTAATATATCCATAATGGGTTTTGGAATTGTTTAGCTGACACTACACTTTACTCAGCTGTCTGTGTAATGCCTATGTAAAATAAAGCTTTCCTGGTGCAGAATAATCATGGCAACTCTTGTGCTGGGATCAAGCATTTGCCCAAGAAGTTGATGCAAGCTGGCTCTGAAGGTCCCTCTGGATAACCTCTTTTGATAGGTCAGGGCTGCTCCCAGTCAGGGTGCACTCCTGTACCACTAAAGGCTCCTTTGGTAGACCTGAAGCTAGTTTGGTTTCCAGCCCAAACTTGTCTTTGTGATCCCTGGAACATCCCTGTCAAAGCCTGCCAATGTGGGGCTTGGTTTCGTATTTCAAGCAAGTACCACAGACTCAAGCATCCCTTTTTTTTTGTCTCCCTCCTCTGTCCTGTGTAAAAGCTTATCCACTGCTTACATATTCAGCTTCATTTCAAACTGCTGCTCTCCCAGGTGAGCTCTGCACTCAACAGCCAGTGCCCCAAGCTGCCTCTCAAAAAGGACACGGTGACATTCCCACAGCACTGTTTGGCCTCGTTCATTCCAGCTGAAGCTTTTCTAAACATGTGTCAATGTTTATGTAAACATTGAAGCAAAGCCCCAAGGCAGTAATGCTGAGAGAATACCCTGCAGTCACAGGGCTGGGATGCAATGAGCTCCCACACATCAGGCAGCCCCACCTGACATCCTAAGACAGGTTAGGTCCCCTAATTCACAGCATAACTGGAACACACAGAAGCCACCATAGTGATGGCAAAGGCACAGTTAACTTGCCTCCAGGCTTCCCTCCTACTACCATCAGGAGCCATCAAACCAGTCCTGACTCTGGCCTCCTAACTCTGGCCGGCATCTCCAGCACAGCCACTGGGAGCAGTGACTTTCTGTTTTTTTTCCCCTCCTGTCTCCGCAGGCAAGGACGATGCTCTCCCAGCACCAAGAGTACCACTGACACATCAAGCAGCTGACTGCTGGCCCCACTCTGAATTTTCCCCCATCCAATCTTCTGCAGAGCCCCTGCAGTAGAATCCTGCAAAACAAGAGGTCAGGCGACATCTGGGGTTGATGTGGGTGAGAGCAAGGAGGTGAGGTACTCCTGCCAGGATGGGAAACAAGAGCTGAGTGCATCAGCTTGAAACACACTGACACCCTTGCACAAACATGATGCACATCTGGACCCACAGCCAATGCAGCCTCCATGGTCATCTTGAAAACAGTCCTGGAAAGTGCAACAGGGGATGCCACCTGGCCTCTTGTTTTGCAGGTTTCTACTGCAGGAGCTCTGCAGAAGATAGGATGGGGGAAAATATTTAATCCTATGGAGGAATTGCTCATTCCTTCAAGCACTTAAAATTAATGAACATAACCGTGCCAAAGTCTGTTGTCCCAACTAGTGATGAAGTGCTGGATTGTGTAGGCTCCCAGCTGGTCAGCATCAATGCAGCACCACAGTAGTGCACAGGGTATGGTCACCAACAAGCTTGGTCTCCTCTTCCTTGCTGGAGATGATGGGGAAGCTTCACTATGCTCGGAGCAGGCTGCCAGTACTCCCACAAGATATTTAGCCATTTTGAGTCTCCCCAGAAGCTTACAGTGCTGGAGCTGGACTTTTCTTTCCTTGTTTTTAGCTTGAGTTTGAATTCTAAAGCCTTGAGCCTTCATGTTTTGGGCTTTGCCTGGTTGCTGTTCACCAACTGACAATCTTCATGATGGAAGAAACCTAGCTGGTGAGTGAATGCAGTCAGGACCACAGCCCCAGCTGCCCTCCATCACCCTGCAAAACAAAAGGACAGGTGACATCAGAGGGTGATGGATTGGGAGCAAGGGGGTGGATTACACCCACCAGGACAGGGAATGAGAGTGGAAAGCATCAGCTTGAAACACGCTGACATCCTTGCACAAACATGATGCGCATCTGAACTCACAGCCAATGCATCCTCCACAGTCATCGTGCTGGAAAGTGGAAGTGTTAGACAGGAATTTAGTCTTAAATTGTGGATAAACCCAGTGGCACCCACCTACCCCTGTCAAGGCTTTGCTGGGTGTTGGAAACACTGGCGGTCCTTCTCCCCTCCATGCTGGAGCAGAACCAAGGATTAAGTTGTGAAGCTACTTTGTTCTCGCTCCATATCTTTTTTTAGTGCACCTGTTTGTTTTCTCTGCTAGTCAGATGATGACATGAACCACTAAAAACCATCTCCTAAATGTGCACGTCTCATTTAAACTACCTGGAGATGTTTAATTATGGCTTAGCTCTCACACACACTGCTGCTGTTGTTGCATCTTATTTCATGTAAGTGCCTGGGCAAACCTCAATGCTCTGTGCCCTCTCCTGCTCTGCTGCACTGGGATTATATAGGGATATACATAAAAGATATTTACAGTGCCCTCCACCTCCTCCTGCTGTCTCTAGAAAAATGCTTTGCTTAGCATCATTTATTCTATGTATTTTTTACCATCACCTTACCAGCTTCTCTGGTGGTGGAGAGGTAATTTACATTTAGCAGCCTCCTTTGAAGAGAAAGCAAAAATAAACAGTCAGGTGTAGGCAATACAAGCAGTATAAGATAATATAACACTCTTCACTCACACTGATCATGCAATATACCTCCCAAGTTTTTGTCCACAAAGCTTCGGCAGAGGCAGTGTGCAGATTTCCTCTGAAAGAGCAGCTGCGAGTGAACCCATTGGGCCCAGTCAGTGTGTACACAAATCACTACATGTGCAAGCCCAGTGGGTGTCTGCAATAGCAGGTAATTCTTGATGCATCCTTCTTCCCCAGTCCCGTCCATGCTTTTCAGCACTCCATATGCACAGAGAATTATTCGCTTTAGACTTTGGTTTTTTGCAGGTCACAGAACCTGCTGCTCTTAGTCTCTTCAGATCATGCTGATTCACCTCAATCTTGATGTTTTGTTATCCCTTTAATTTGGGGGTGAGATCAAGGGTGAAATTACACCTGAGGTACTCTTCATGAAGTATAAGCACCGAATTTAGGTGTGGGTTTGTTTTCTGGTTTTGTTTAGTTGGTCAAAAACCTATTGGGAATGTTTTAAAGAAGCTTTCCTCTGAGGATTCCTATCAGCAGATATTTCCCCACCCCACACAAAATCTGAGAATCAGATGGCTAAAGGAACAGTGCCAAATCATTGTCTTTTCTCTCCTTCTTTAATCCATGCAATGAGGAACATGTTGGCTTAAATTAAAATCATATTAATCGATAGACCATAGAGACCCCTTTTGAAGTAGGTGGGGGCTCTGCCAGTGTTTTGCCAGCTCTATTCAAAGCACAGCCTCACCTCCTCAACCTCTGGCTACAGGGACTCCCATTGCTCACGCAGGCCAAAATAAAGCTGTCCCATGGAGATCGCACTCTGTGGACACTCCTAGACAGCCAAGATTGCACCAAAAAATGCAAATTTGGAGTGTGGGTATTTGGGGCTGAAGATGCTTTCACTTCTCTGTTCCAGATATTCTCTCTTTATAGGTGCTGTAGTACTTGTAAAGGCAGGGCTGGGGTAGTTGCACCAAAGGATGCAGTGCATCCCAAAGATCACTGAACACAGAGCAAAGTGACTTGTGCTGCTCTCCAGGTCCTTGCTTACAGACATCTTTCTCCATGGGAGTTGAAGAGGGGGAGCAAGAAAAAGGTGGGAAAACAAGGGGGTAGGGAACCATGTCCTATCACATAGAAGGAACGGAGCAGCTAACAAAGTGATGGGGTAGAATCTCAAATGGAGCAAAAGAGGAATTGAGGTACGCAGCACATGTCACATGTGGAGAGCCATCACTGCAGGATGGTCGTGGGGACACCAGCATAGCTTGGGAAGCAGAGGAACTCATGGAGAAAATGATACAAAGCTGCCACCTGAGATCAGAAAGTCTGAGCCGGGCACCGCGGGATAGGAGCAGCTCTGGGAAGGCTCACAGAGGTCTCACGTTGAGACTCACTTTGGTGTGAGTCAAAGGCTAAAACTCTGCTGTCCAGGACACACTAGCAGTACAACCCTGCCAACTCTATGACTCGTACAATTTCTGTATGTTAACCGTGGATCATGGCCCCGCCATACAGCACGCAGGCAGCAAACACAAAATCGTCCTTGCCTGGTGGGAACAGAGAGAAATGGCACAGGATGGAGATCGAGACCAAGGAGCACAGGAATACAGCAGAAAGGTTGTGGTCAGGGTGTTCGCATTGATTCGGAGATCGTTTTCAAGGACACCAGAACACACAGGACAAAGAGAGAATATGGTGAAGGAGAAGAAATGGGTGACCTCGCCAAAGAAAGGGTGATTTTCGTTCCTAGAGACACGAATGGATCATATTTTACTTCAGTTATAGAGGTGGGAATTCAAATAGCTCCATGAGTTATGAACAGCTCTACAGCAATGTGTGCTGTTATCACCAAAATAAATGCAACCCCTGCCAGCCAGGAGCAGGGCAGAAGGCAGCATCCCAGCAATAGGCTTCCGAGGGAGGCTGGAAGAGGAATCCTCCCATAGGCAGAAAAGGCAGGTCCTGCCAGAGACTGCCTTGACACCTGTACTCTGCCAGCATGTTGTATGTGAGTCAATCAGACTTAGAGTATTATCCAAGCTACACCGTTAATGCAAATTTCAATCAGAGTTACTACTGGGCCATATGGACTAGCTGCCAGTGGGTCAGTACAGCCTGCTGTTGGTCACTGCAAGGGACAGCAGGCCTGAGGGGTGCAGAAGAAGA
This sequence comes from Psilopsiagon aymara, assembly GCA_024733675.1. Taxonomy (NCBI): domain Eukaryota; kingdom Metazoa; phylum Chordata; class Aves; order Psittaciformes; family Psittacidae; genus Psilopsiagon; species Psilopsiagon aymara. The sequence goes on from JANRGW010035970.1 coordinate 39,445, forward strand.
AGGAAAATCTGAAATGCTGTTTCCCAGTGCAAAGCCTAACTCTATCTTTCTGTTGATCACTTTACTGACACAACTAGTAAGTTCACAGATCCAATTAAATACCAAGGAAGAGCCAAATACTACAAAACCACCAGATGAGGAACCAAGAAGAAGGAAAATCCACTTTTTCTTTTTTTAATTTAATCCCAGAGGCAGTTTGGGAGAGATATGTAATAAATATATTAACCAGCTCTATAGTGAGCCCAGTAATGGTCTGCTAGTTCTGCAGTACCTCTGCCAGCTTTATCTGACATGAATTTCTAATACAATTGAATCCTATTTCACTTCCCAAGTATCTCATTTCAGTCACTGTCACATATCCCACCACCACCCCATTGTGCAAAGCCAGTGACGCCAACTCAGGCGAATGTCAAGCCAGTGGTGGCTGATAGCACTACATCCTTCTCCGACGGCTCAGCCCTGCAAGGCACTGGGCTGTGCTCAGCTCTGCTGCGAGGAGCTCAGGTCCTGGCAGTGGCTGATGCATCACAGGAGTCACTGTTTGTGACTCCTAATGAAGTGTGAGTCAGCACCACCACTGTAAACTGTGTCCCGCGGAGGCTTAAATATAGAAGCTCCAGTCCAGGACGGAAACAAGGATAGTCAGACTGTTGTGAATGAAGTAAAAGCAAACTCTAAGCTGAGACTTGAAAAGTGAGAACATGTTTACAGTGGATTTTTTTATTTTTTTAAACAAAATTATCATTTTCTCCTTTTGTGATCTCAGCTGATAAGAGGGGAAAACAAAAAAATCACAAGCAAGGTGCCCACACTGTACCATGTTCTCTCCTTTCTTTTTATGTTTGAAAGCTTTTCTTTTAATGAATACTATATTTTCCATGCATAGAATTGGCACATATGGAAGAGAAATAGAACTTGAAAAGGAGACCTCAGAAAGCCCCCACCCAAAAACAAAGGTGCTGAGCAAAGGGGCTACAAGGAGAGGAAATTTAAGTGACAGGGAACCAGGGAGACAGAGCTTTGAGATAAACCTCTGCATCACTCACACACAGCCACTAGTGGTGAATTACATAGAGAAAAGCCTTGGAGTTATGCTGGTTGTTTTTTAGCAGATCACCTGAAGAATATAGAGATAAGAAGTCCAGTAAAAAATTCTGGGGCATCCTCACTTGAGAAGGGGAACTTTATGGTGAAAGCAGTGAGTGTTCAGCCCCCTCGGGATCAACGCCACAGTGCTGTGCTCTGGTGCACCAGACACATACATGCAGGAGTCCTGGAGCTCAGAGGTATATAAGTTTCTCATACCCATGAAGTTCAAAGGGATCTGAGCGCTAGAAGCCTTTGGAAACCAGCAAGTCCATGTTACTATCTTACTGCAGCTACAAAAATAATGTGATTAGATGGATTTCTAGAGGTAATGCCAAAAGAGCATCCAATGCAGTGATAACACCCTTTCACGGTCACTCAGTAGGACCTGGAAGGATCTTGGGCAGTCTGGAGCCATGAAAACAGGGATGATGAAGGGATTAGCTCCAGGAACTCACTCCCTGCGAGAGCCCTTCCAGCAGCATCGCCTTACCCACATCACTCCACGCACCTCAATCTCCTCTGAGCCCCAAACCCCTGCACCTCAGAGCCTATAAGGAAAGCTATTTGCCACCTGTTTTCCCTGCCATGATGCCAAAGCAGACAGCCAATCAAAGGAGACCACTAATAGGGACAGTCGCTGCCCTCCACCCCACTTCACCAGCTAACCCACTCCAGGCTCAGCCCTGGTCCCAGCAACAGTGGTGGTGCCTGGGCAGGCAGCCCAGCTTGGTGGTGCTGCCATTCCTGACATTCTTCTCTTCAGGAGTGACCCTCAAGATCAGCACCATCACCATCTCATTGCCAACAAATGACTCCTTTCCAGGGGGAGCAAGCTGGTAAGACCCTAACAGGAAAATCTAACGCTTCCAAAATGGACTTATCAGAGATGCAGTCACTCTGGCGTGCAGAAAGAGCATCACTTAGGGCACAGAAACACACCAAACTTCATTTTTAGTGGACTATATTACAGGCTGGCAGACAGGTGTATATATCTCTGCAGATACACTGAGAAAGAAAAGTTGATGGAAAATCAATAGTGTATATGAGCTCAAGGAGTCATCTGGCTTGGCTCCCCATGCCAACACAGCTATGCTACAGCCAAATCTGATGGATGTCTAATGCAGTCTTAGAGACCTTCTATGCTGGAGATCTACAGCCTTCCCAGGCAACCTGCTCCCACTCTCCCCATCTGAAAGATTCTCTTTCTGTTTGACCTTGCTACTGCATCTCAAGGCCCTCACATCTTCCTATCCAAAATGAGTACAAAGAACACATTCTCTTTCCTCTTTTGCCATTAGGGACCATCCCTTTCTGCCCCCTACATCACCTTCTTAAGGCTGAGCAGCCCAATCCACCCGTTGCCTCTCAGATTGTACTTTCCAGGTTGCCAGACTGGAAATCCAGTTGTCTCCTGGACCATCCCCAGCCATCTCACAGCTTTCTGGTTGCATGCTGCCCATGACTGAAGACTGCTCCAGGTGAATCTTCCCAGAGCCCTCTCTTGGAGGCTATGTTCCAGCTCAGCTCAGCACATCTCAATATGTATGCCTTTTCCACAGCATACGCAATCACCTCACATTTAATCAGTAGTCCTCCACACTGCCCCTGAGAATTAGCTCCCTGGCTACTCTTCCAAACCATCTCCTCTTCTCCTTTGGCTTCCCAGCACATCTCCACGCCAGGGGCTGCCTCCAGGTAGAGGTAATTTGCACCTTGAATTCTATCCTTGGTTTTTTTTACATCCCTTTCCTCCCTTTGGTCAACGTAATTTTGAATTGAATCCCCTTCTCTGCCTCCATGTCACCTGCAGATTTAATAGACAGGTATATTACTTAGTTAGTCCCAGCACTAATGATGGTACTGAATAGAGGAGAGTATAGGGGACAGTCTGGCACTGTCCCACACAAAACTATTTCTCTTAGCAATGCATTTTTCATAGCTGATTTCATAGTATGTTACTCAGTGCTATTTAAATCACTGTATAGAAAATTCATCTGAGTCATATGACCAATATTTGCAGTATTCCCACAGCTGTTTTGGGTGTACTTTGCCACGATTGCATATAATTTTCTTATTTTTTCAGCAATAAGAGAGAAAAGAAGAAGACAGCTCAACACATGTTAAATTCATGGTTTTCTTTGCATTACCTGATGCTGACTCTGATGCTTGCCCAAGGAACTGCCACCAAGAAAGAAAACCATAAGGAAACACATGGGAGATCATGAGGCCACTCTGCCCCTAGAAGACTTGTATCCATGCCTGTAGAAGCAGTGAGTTTAAAATGTCTAAGGGCATTGATTGACATCATTTTGCAGGTAGAGGTGAACACCCAGTCTTACCCCAAGCCCCTCTGTAAACCACAAGCCTTATTCCTCCCCCTCTGCTCTCTCCCACCACCACTCTGTGACAGCTAAGGCAAATTTTTAGAAACTCATCTCCACCACTGTCCATACCTCATTTGACAGCACAGTTCATGGATCTTTCAGGTCAGAGAGGACTGTTACATTCGCCTGTTTGACCTTTCTAAGCAGTTGGGGCTCTCGTATTTCACTCAAAGATTTCCAGGAGCTAATCAAGTGATAAACACTTAGAGATACCTCAAAATTTGGCTATTGCAATGAATCCCTGCTTACCTGACAAGTTTGCTTTTCTATTGCTGGCAGAAAGTACTTTGAGGAATCTAGTATGAGAAGCAAGCTCCATTTTTCAATTTAAAGTCTGCTAGGATACAGAAGTTTCTGGTGGCTACAAGCTGACATAAATTCATTCTCTTAGCATCTTGCTTCCATGAAACAAACTGCTTCCTATTTAAGGCCCATCTAAGAAAGTAAAACTTGGCAATCTTATTAGTCCACTAATAGAAGAGAAAAAGTATAAGGATGGCTTCTGTTTAGTTGTAGGTAGTTAGTTAGTGCACTAACTCAAAAGAAAATTAGCTTGGACAAACTATCAAGAATTCTACTTCATTGTTGTGCCTGGAATCAAAGATGCTATCTCTTGAATCAGGGATAGCACCTGGTATATTGTTCATCTTCTGTTCTCTAAAACCATCATACGACCTCTGCGTGCATGGCGACCACAGTAGTCTGCAATTGCTTCTGGTTTACCTCTCTGTTTTGGTTTTGTTGGTTTTAAGGGTTAGGGAGGGGTTTGGTTGTTTTTGTGATTTTGTTGGGTTTGAATTGTGTTGATTTCCTTTGGAAGGATGGTGGTGGGAAACAGCAGGGCAAATCTGAATTGCAGTTCTCAGAAAACACCAAATACAAATTCATTCAACAGTTATGTGTTCAATTTGAGCTGTTCTGAAGTAAAAGCACATGAACCCCATGCTCTGCTCCACAGGCTTCAAAGACTATACTTACCAATACAGAAGCTTATTGATTACACAAAGACCAAATCATATGACTTCATGAGAGCTGAGAACAGCAACAAAACAGACCACTACCACAAAAATTCCAATCAAAGATTAAACCTAACCTTGATCCTACCCCACTAAAGCCACTGAGCACCTGCCCACCAGCTCTGATGGGGATCTGACCAACTCCATAGAGAATATCTAGTCCACCAGGCACATGCCTTTTCCTGAGCTCTTCCACTTAGACAGCAGAGCGGATTACAGATCTGAGGAGGCTAATAAGTCCACGTGTAAAGAAAAACAGGCAACAAAGTTTCACGTAGATGAACAAATTAAGTCACAAATTAAGTATTTTGTGACCACAAGACAACTATTCCTTACAGTGTCCCCCTGATTTTGCTGCCTTATGGAAAGATGTTGGAAAAGATGTAAGTGGAGCTTATTTTGATACTGCAAAAAGCATTTAGGCAGAGTGTCACTACAGGGTTCAGCAGTCATGGACTTTTTTCCTGTCTTAGGCTGACAAAATAATGTTCCCCTGGAAGAGAGAAAATATTACGTCTCTGAGCAGCCTTCCTGCCCCAACTCTCTTTCCTCATAGCTTTGAACAAACTTTGTTTGAGGAAAGACCAGAAGTGAATTAAAGCCAAGACTGTTTTAAAGAACTGCCTTGCTTTGATCCAAATATGTATTTTTTTTGCAATCAATTTCTGTTCACATTAGTTTGAGCCTTTTTTAAGGATCAGCTGGAACACCTTTCCTCTTTTCCATGGTAATTCATAAAGCAATATGAAGTGTACTTAGCTTATTGAGACACAGTGTATGCTCCACAGAGACATATTTGTGTGTGGTCTTCCTACCTCTCATTGACAGCCAAGGCTTTGGTAGAACCTGATGCACCACTGTGACTCACCCAGCTTGTAATGGTTTAACTGGAATGCACAACAACATCTTTTGGATATTTCAGTGTAGAAGCTGTCAATATGTAATAACTTTATGTATCTTGAATTATGAAGTTGCTGGAATCAATGGGATTTTGCATGTTAATTGCAAACACACCCAAACCCACACAGGAATTTATTGGCTTAATTAGCGTTTCAGTTCTAATAATGTTCAAGCTTCATTCCCACATAAATTGATAAATAGCAGGAGCATTACTCCTTGAGGATGCTTTGCCTTTTGAGAGGGGATGCTGAAGTTTACGATCCAAGCTCTCTCAGCTGCAGCCGGGGCTTGGAATAGTTGCACTTCAAAGATACATGTCACCTCTTTCCCAGGCAAGTTGCTAGATGCAAAAGGAGCTGCTCTGCGCCCTCTGCAGTTACTAATAGTGCTCTCCTGGAAAGGTGTTTACACAGTGATACTGGGCAGGACACAAAATGGACCTGGATCATTTCCATCTCTGGGGTACGAAGGCTGAGATTCATTATAATACACCAGCAAACACTAGATAACCAGTTGCCACGCTGGCAGTCAGAGTGTAGCTACATGTAATGTACTTAAGGATTGGTTGCTACTCCACGGATACTGTGGAAAACTAAGTTTGAAGAGAATTAGATTGGTATACCTGGAAGCAGACTTTGCTCTTTGGGCTCCCAGAAAGAATAGCTCAATGAAAAATGAGGTGCCAGGAGAAGCAATTTTCAAGAATTCAACTGTATACCAAAACAAAACAGAAAGAAACCCACCTGGATCTGATCTCCACCACCTCATACATTCACATGCTGGAGCACAGCATGGCTGATGTGAAGTTTCAGGAGCAGGACTACAATAACGAGGGAAGAGCAAGACACTACCTGAAAAGCAACTTCCTCTCCAAGGAGTAAAACATTTTCTGCATTATCATACCATCAAAACTGAACCTTAAAACTAATACTGGACAAAGAATCACTGCTGATAGAGTTTGTGCTCACATCTTCAAATAAGTTATTGTCCTGGGCATCTCCCCCTCATTCTCAGCAGCAGATCTCTCTTCTTTAGAATGGCGATCACATCACAACACTTAAGCAATAAGCAATTTGTTGACAAAGAGAAATGACACCAAGAAAACATTTCAGCTGCATTCTAGACTTGGGTTAGATATTTTTTGTTTGTTTGTTTTTCTAGACATGGTCTGGCAGCTGCAAGCAAAAAGAAGAGCCAGGATCATGTGAATGTCCCCTCACTGGGGGAAGCACAGCCAAAGGCTGCAGGCAAGCCATGCTCTCCATGTCACAGAGCTCACAGCACACTGGAGGAAATAATCCTGCATTAATAGAGCAGCAGATCACAGCAATCAAAAAGACCTTTTCTGTTTCTACCCTTGCCCATGCCAGAAAACCAAAACAGGAGAGGGATATGCCATCAGCCCCCTGTAAGGAAAATCTGCTCCTATTTAGGACAGTACAGAGCTGCACCACACAATATAATTGTTAATAAAGGTTCTTTTATAATTAAAATAACCCAGAGAAGATGAGCATTTATGACTTTCCCAAGGAATCAGCTCCTTCAGAATTATAGTCTGCAAAACCTTGAGAGCAAGATCCTGCAGAGCACTCTGCAGTGGGGCCCGGACAGAGCGGATGCTCAGCATCTTTCAGGCTGTGACCTGAAACCACCAGCTCTCAGGGCTTCAGCCTGGAACACAGGGGAAAGAAGGGTAAATCAGATGTATGTTCAAGCCTAGGACACCAAATCATACAGCAGCCTCAGCTTCTTGCCTACCCAGGAGGTAGCGTCTCTGTCCTGTGTAATCCCAGGGAACCAGCACCGCCCTCTGCTGTCCTCTTCATAACACATCTTTAAGGCCAGTAACAAACTGGTCCTGAAACAAGAGGAATCGGAAATAGCTCAGCCCTCCGCTTTGATCCCGACAAAGCTTTCAAAAATGAAGCTCACTCGAGGGCAAATGGGGTCTAGAAACAATGATACGTCTCCCCTATTTCTGCTGTGGCGTCTGCTATGGGACCAAGGGATTAACTTCTTAACTAGCATGGCTTGGTCTAGAGAAATGGACCCCCATTTCCATGTTAACCACAGTTTATAATCAAGTTGAACCTCTTTCTGCCATTAGACATGAATCCAGCTGAGAGCAGGCTCTCACACATAAGTACCAGGGTGTCTGTGTGGTAGTTCACCTCTCTCATCTGTAATTAATCTCCCAAGTCTCTGCACAATGTAGACATTCACAGCAAAAAAGACCAAACTTCTTTCAGTCTCAAAGTCAGTGAAAATTCAGTTGATCTTTATTTCATTCTGACAGGCTTCTTTATCCCAGAGACAATACTAAGACACAGGATCTTAGCAGGAATTTTTTCTCAGAGTTCAGTCCAATTACAATAAGGGGGAAAAAAAAAAAATCTTCTTATTTAAAAAAAAAAAGTTAACATAAACCACAATAAGCATCCACCAAACCCATACTCCCTACTTTGTGACCTCATAGATTAGGCCCATTTTGGGCTCTGTAAGACACTGAAGGAGCCAAGCAAAAATAAAAGCAAGCATCAAATCACTAAGAAAGATGCCCAGAGTGACTTTGAAAAGCAGTAAGCAGAAGCCCATAGCATGGTTCAAATATATGTGTGTAAAGCCATGAGGCAGCACTTTGTTTTCCAACAGCAAAAATGAAAGAGAAGAACTCAGACATGAAGCTATCCTGCCTCATCCACCCAGGCCCTACTCCACAAGGGGATGAGCATCAAGGAGAAAGTCTGCAAGTCCAGATGCTGGGAAATACAGAGGCACAAGACTGTGCATGGGATACCAGACATGCAGCTGCTCTTGCAACACAGGTTCCTCAAAAATTCTTTCTGTACACTGGCTGGTGAAAACTTATCCCCAGCAGCTAACCTGCTTCACTCAAGCCAAAGCAGGATTTCCTCACTCATCTTGCTAGAGACTTGCCAGGAGCTCCCTAAGCCAATGAAGTTTAAATCAGAAGAAATCAAGTGCCTAGCCATAAGCCCACCAGGCTGTGGGAGAGCAGAGTAACCCAAACACCTTCCTCCAAGGAACTGCTTTGGATGAGGGGTGACTGGCATCCCTCTCAGGGCTTTCAGCAGCATCCCCATTTCTCCTTCCATGGTGTTTTGTGTGCTTGGTTTTCTCCCTGCAGCCCTCTTTTACAGGCATCCTGTCCACACCCAGTGCTGCCAGGCATAGTCAAGGATTCACACCAGCAGCACAAATATCAGGGATTTGTTGCTGCAATATCTATATTGCTTTGAGAGCATAAATACCTGTCTATTTCTATTTTTTTTTAATCTTAACTTTTTGACTATTACTTTAACTTGAGCACACAGCTGAGCCCAAAACAAGTCCCCTTTGTCTGAAACTCCAACCTTCCACTCCCTTCAGGGATATTTCCCTACTTGCACAACATCTGATCACCTCACATTTTTAAAGGTATTTACTGTATTTATCAAGTAAAATAACACCTCTGAAGGGTCAGACCTCCAGAGCAGATACTGACTAATGGCTGTTTGAGATGCCAGTATCACTTGGGAAAGCCAGTCCTAGAGAAATCTGAAGGACAGTAATTGTCCTCCTCCAATACAGACCAGGGGACCAGGGTATCTCCACTACAAACAGCCCCTTCTCTTTGGGCCATGAAACGTACACAATCCTTGGGCCACATCTAAGAAAGAAGACATAGTCAAAGCCCAGAGAGTGATGAGCCCACTGTAGACTGTGTACCCATCCACAACACTGCCTTTGCTTTTCTGGACAACCTCACCACCAAACACTGACATTTTTCATCTCCCGATTGCTTTTCCTTGTTACTCCTGAGGAAAAAAAAACCAAACAAACAACCCACACAGTGAGTTACTATCAATATGACTTGGATGGAGGACCCTGTCCAACCACCAGTGCTGCAGATACTGGGTGAGAGCCATCAACCCACCACAGAGGCAATCTCAAAGGACCCTGCAATGAAGAGAAGAAAGGAAAAAGCCTGTGAGCAGCTGGAGGAGATGTTCATTCTATCGATTGTGTAAACTGTCAGTGGAGTGGCAACAAGCTATTTTTTTTGTTTCTATCCTAGGGAATAATCCAGCCTGATAATTAGTACATAAGAGATAAGTGGAAAATGAGACATCTAGCGAGGGTGGTTCAAGCCTCCTCATGACACTGATAATGTGCAGATACATGGATCACTGTCGGGGCAAACCGCCACTGTGAGCCTGTGTCTTCCCATTGCCTCATCAATCCATCATCCGCTTAGCTACTGACACCTTGGCAGGCACACATCGCCAGCCCTGCATTTGAATTGCGAGGAGCAGGATCCACCAGGGAATACAGATTTAAAAATCTAAGATTCAAATTTGTTTAAGTATTGTGAACAGCAATTCCCTTGCAAGGCATCTTCATTGCCCTTTTGCCAAGGGGGAACAGTTGGGTCTTTGTTAGAAGTACAAATTGCTTCTTAATGCAAAGGATAAAGCAGAGCCCAGGCACCTCCTTAGAATTCCTCCTGGCACCTGCTAATGCTGCTGCATGTCAATTTTAATTTTTTGAAATTTAAACCAAGGGCTTTGTGTCTAAGCTCCATTCCGTTGGAGGGAGGGGAGGAATAGTCAAAAAGGATTACGGATCCCAGGGGAATTGAGGATCCATAGCAATTATACTTCATTTGGGTCTCAGACACCGGTTTTAATCATATTCTAAATAGTACAAATTGACAAGACATTAGAGATTGAGAAATGTCTAACACATGTACCTGGTTATGAACTTTGCTTCCTTCAGTTGGGTGGATGTTTGAGGATGGGATGAAGGAAGGAATTGCTTTCCCTCTCTGACCCTCCACTTCAGCCAACCAGAAAAAAAACACCAAAACTAGGTAGGTGTCAGGAGAGACTGTAAGAACTTGGTCATCACTGGGCTGTCTCAAAGTGGGGCTGAAACAAGTCCATCCTCACTCTGGTTCCCCTTCCCTCTGCAACATCACAGCAGGGGCAAGGCTCCAGCCATGGCAGAGCCATTGCAGTCCAGCTCCTGTCTCTCTCTTATCTGTGAAACTTAGCTAATGTGGCAATGGGCAGTAAGCTGATAGGGAGGTAAGAACTTCAGGAGGGAAGTGAAATGACAAGAGAGTAAAATGAAAGTAAGTGCTTTTATAAACCAACTTAGCTCTTTTAGCTTCAGCAGAGCAGCCAAGGAGGTTACCTACTGTGGCGATGATGATGAAAGATGCACCTCCTCCAAGAAAGGCTTGGAACCACATGCACTAATTGCACATCTCTGCATTGTGAAAATGACCCGGAGTGTCTGGGACTTACCAAGACCCAGCAGGAGAAAAGCTTTCCAAACAGATGGAATCCACCAGTCTTCAGTCAGCTTCCTCTCCCATCCCACCTCAGGACCATGCAAACCCACCTAGAGTCAGGTGTGGTCTCCAACATCTATGCACACTGCAAGTGTAGGGGTTTAGACAGTCTCTCCCTTCTGCCTCCTTATATTTGTCAAGTATGTTATAGAAACACGGCTTTCCATAATCAATGATTAAACCGCTTTTCCTGCACTTCACTAACCTCTGGATCAGGCTCAGACTCGGTAAATCGGTTTAGCAGACCAGCTCCACACCCCCACTTTCACTTCTTGATGACTGTGTGCCTTCTTTTTACAAAACTGAATGAAGATGAAGCCTTTTTTCCCCTCCTTTTGCTTCTTCCCACCTCCCTTGAACCATAATCAACACCTGAGCAAGGTGCTCCACCCTAACTTTAAATTTTGCTGCAAACCTAAGGGACTGAAGTGACCTCCTCCTTTACCTCCCACCCTCCCGTGGCACCACCACAGTGCTCCTTTGCAGCACTGTAAGAGACAGTAAGCAAGAAGGCATTGTCTAAAAACATAATTTAATGCTATATTTAGGTGATTGTGGTCAACAGCTGAGTTCTTTTGCAGACATGAACAAGTTTGACGTTAGTGACACCATCATTCACATGAGTGTTGAATTGCACAGAAAAGTTTACACTTGACCCTATACAAACAAAGCAGCAGAGGAAAAACCATTTATCATCCAGTCCCACCCTGTGAATAGTTGATTTGAAAATTCATCGTCATAATTAATTCTCATTGATGAAGAAACGTGACTGGTTTGAATTCTATGTGCAGCACAGTCCAAACTCTGTGTTCTTTTACTGGGAACCACTGGAGAGTTTCAAGATGCTGGGTTCCTCGTGTGACACACAAAATACTGAAGCTGACAAAAGGAGAAGGGAGGAAATGGGGACAAGTAAGGAAGAGGATTGCTTTGTTTCATTTCTATTTCGTTTCCACAGAGGTAAAAGAAAACCCAACAAAACAAAACATACAAACTGATAATGAAGCTGAAGTAACCTGCGCAGAAAGTGGACACCATGAAAGGGTACAGAAACACCAAACAGCCCCATACACGCTGGTGGTGGGGTCAGTTGTGTTGCGTTGCTTGTTGTGTGCTAATCAGGGTATAAAAGAAAGCCAGAGAAAGTGCTGTACTTATTGTTGTTGCCTCCGTGAGCTTTGCCTCCATCCAGCTTGACATACACCTCGTCGCCAGAATCCAGGTGCAGCACCACACTGTTGCTGGCGTAATCGTAGTTCTGATCTGCGTCTTGGGCGATGGCACTGGCCCGCACCTGCCAACAGAGCCGCAGGGTTCATTAGCCCCCCGAGCACTCTACCCCGGCCCCTCCATCGGCCCCCTGAGCTCCTCTTCCCTTGACACTCCATCAGCCCCCAGAGCCCCTCTACTACCTCCTGCCCCCATCCTCGCTTCTCCATCACCCATCCCCCGGCAGAAAAGTTTGCAAGCCGGAATGCCGGAGCTTGTCGCGAGTCTGAAGCTGCTACCGCGATGCACCCAGCCCCGACGGCCGGGAGGATGCTCCGGCTGCTCCCGTCCCCGAGAGCGGCGGCGGCCGATGCCCTCAGGCGGCGCCAGGAACGCTGGGGACAGGACGGGACATCTAGGGTGGGCAGGAGGAGCAGGGCAGCAGCCAAGACCCACCTGCCCGTTCTTGCAGAGGTCGGCCCACATACTGGTGCCGTCGCCGCCGCGCATGAGGATGTGGTAGGTGAAGAAGTAGATGCCGCGCACCTGGCAGGTGAACTTGCCGCTGGCCGGATCGTAGTGATTACCCAGGTTGGTCACCACGTCGTCGAACTTAAGGACCTCGTAGCCTTCGTGGGGGCTTTTGAGTCCCACGTAGAAGGCGATGCGCGGCCCGCTGAAGGCAGCGCTCAGCCCACCCGCCGTCTCGCCGCCCGCAGCCGCCCCGCCGCCGCTCCCCGGACGCGGACCCGGCGCCGATGAGCCCCGCGGTGGCCCCGTGCCTCTTCCCTCCTTCGCTGCGCGCCGAATCCAGCGCTCTCCCTGCCTATCCCACCGCCGGGCACCCGCGGGCTGACCCTCGCAGGCAGCGCTGACAGGTGCCTCCTCTAAAGCTTTAACTAGTTATTGCCCTTTCCCAAGGGAATAGGCGCCTCCCGAGCGCAGGGCACAAGGAGATGGTTTGCAGCGACAAGCCTGGAGCAGACAAAGTGGTGACTTACAGAGAGGAATATTTTGACCTGGTCTTTAAGAGACAGTGGTTAAATGGGAGCTAGAGGGGCAAATGAGGCTGAGGTCTGATCCATTCATCCCTCAGTGCCACATGAGGGCTGGAGGTTGTGCTTAAAGACAAAACCAGGTGAGCTCCACCACCACGGTTTTAGCTCGGGCTCTGCCTTAAGCCACCGCAGAGCCAAATGGCTCTCCCAAAATGAAACGATGAAGATTCGTTTGGAGGCAAACCGAGCCCCTGCAGGCCACATGGACACGCTCAACCTAAGCCCCTTAAGACCGTGCCAGCAGCTGGGCATGACTAACAGAGAGGAGGCAGCCTACGGTAGTTATGAGTCAACGACTCAAAACAACAGTTTCCTATTGTCTGCTAAACTACCTGGTCTTATTTGTAGCTGTACAGGTACAACCCAAACAATGCACTCTCAAGGCTCAGGCTTGTGTTATTGCCACAAGCTAATTAGGAGCCATTCATCACAGGCCCACTGAGGCAAAACAGCTTTGAGCTACACAGATCATCAAAAGTTAAAACCACAGCAAGGCCAGAATGGCAGAGAAGGTGAAATGCACAAACACCCTGAGCTGTGCTTCCAGAGTCAGTCCCGGCTTCAGGAGCGGCTGCAGCTCCAGCTCACAGCTTTGACAAGAGTTAACACCCTGGTGCAGGAGTGTTGCTGCCTGCTTCCAGCTGGGAATACAAAGTGCACACCAGCAAAGAGGCAACGAGCTACAAAACATCTAACATGGGACCCCAGCCCTGCCTCACTGGGAGACAGAATGTTTCCGGGCATGTTGGAAATAGAAAATCAAGCAAAAATGCAGTCCTAAATGTCAGCTGTTGGGTGGGAAAACTGTAGCAGCAGAAAAACTGGGAAAGGATGGATTTTAGACTTAGGCAACTGTCAGTACAGGCACTGATTTCCAGGCATTGTCAGCACATGTGCTGATTTCCTTTCTCTAGTTTCAGAACTTCATCTAGACAAAAGATGAGGCACAAGTTCTTCCCTGTGAGGGTGCTGAGGCGCTGGCACAGGGTGCCCAGAGAAGCTGTGGCTGCCCCATCC
>JANRGW010035970.1:53576-65143 GCA_024733675.1 Psilopsiagon aymara
GACGCCATCCGCCCGCCCCGACGTGGGGGGCGCGGAGCCGAACGGGGCGGGGCGGGAAGGACGGACCCACCTGCGGGGCCGGGCGCGGGGAGACGGGGCGGAGCCTCTCGGGGGGGTTCGGGATGCCACCGCCGCTGCGGTCAGCGATGCTTCCGTCAGTCGCCACCGGCCCGGCCGCCGCCCGGACCTGCGGTGGCGGCGCGGCCACTCGGGCGAGGAGGGTGGAGGGGAGGGGAGAGACGGTGGTGCGTCCCGCGCATCCCCGGAGTCTCCGGCCCCCAGATAGTCGGCACAGGCACAGTCCTTGCTGGTACCACGGAAATTGAGCACACTGAAACCGGGACGGTCGGGGACACACCTGCGCTAGAAACTGCTTCTTCCCTCCCATCCCTATATCACTCCATACCACACATCCATCCCTGCTCGCGGAGAGACGGTCGCTGCGGCACTGCGTGAGCAGAGACCGGAACCTCCGGTCCCGCCGCCGAGCCTCACCGCTTTCTACAGGAGGGAGCTGGGGAAAGCCCCTCTCAGGCAACAGGTTGCCCCGGCGTGCTCACTGTGGCTTCTTCAGCCTCCACCCGCCCAGCCTCGACGGCTCAGAGACGAGCGGGACAATGTCGCGGGTCGATCTGGCTCCTCAACACCTCCAAGTGTAATTAAAGGCCGTTACACCCGTCCCGATTTCCTGAAGGCAGGCGAGATTTGCCAGGTGGAAAGGCAGCGCTGGGAAGAAATACGTTTAGCAGAGCTCAGGCTGGGTTACAGCACAGTACTTTGTAAGTTTCCCTGCTTAATGACTGGTCCAAATCAAGCGGGTTTTCCCCCAGTCTAAATTGTGGTTAATTGCCTTTGATTTTCTGAGTGCACGGTGGTTGTCACAGCTGGAGCTCTTTGCACCGTTAACTGCCTGCAAGGATATCCCCTCTGGAGGGTAAGCTGAGTTCTTTCTCACGCATCTTATAGTGGTGGGTTAAGCAGTTGTCTTGGAAAGAAATAGGAGAGTGGTACAGTGATTACACAGATTTTCTGAGGGCAACATTCCGGGGTCCCCCAGCTCCCTTGATGGGTAGGAAAGGTGAATTTCCAGAGGGTTTACCGAGTTGAAGGATACCTGGTTTGTCTTACAAGAGCAAAGCTGCAGGTAGTAGTTAGCAAACAGCTCAGCCTGATCTAGCGCTGGTTTCAAGCTGATGGCCTGAAGGCATCACATGCAAGTGGTGACATACAGGCTCCCTTCGAGAACCGCAGAAGTGCCCTAAAAAGACTCGGGACTCTTTTGTTAGCTTTCCTTGAAATTTAAGGAGGGGACATCAAGGTTCTCCCGTCTGGAATGCACACACTTCAGCGGCAGGTCTCGTCTCAATTATATCACCGTGTACACCCAGCATTTCTTCCCGGGGTTATTCGGGCTTTACTCTGCTGCTACTGAGATAAGGATTCAGCCCTGTATTCACATGTATGCATTTGAAGCTGGAAGGGAAATTAGTCCTGTAAATGAAAACCTTTCCCTGAGAATTGTATAGATAGCCGAATTAAAGTAACTGTGCCTATTTCTTAGCACAATGCAGCTAAATGTTTCTAGATGAGATTGTGATGAAGATGTAAGTCCTTTTCCTCTCCTCTGAATTACCAGTTGCATCCCACAGTGTTATTATAAGCCCCCACACTTGTCTAAAGCCTTGTAAAATGATTTCTAATAGTTGTTTCTGTTACAGACCTTGTATAACTTTCCATATATTAACTGTGGAAAATACAAATAAATTCACAAATAAATTGCACTCCTCTCCTGATTGTCCCTACTTAAGCTTCTGTTAATTTACCTTTTTTTTTTTCTAGTTCTTGTCACTGGCTTGGCTCTCCCTGTGTATGAGTATGTAAGTCCTCATGATTCCCCCAGAGCTCTGCAAACCTGCCTAACATGGCTTTTTTAATCTCCTGTTTTACAAAGGCAGCAGACACACTGTAGCATTTCTAACCTTTTTTTTTTTTTTTTTTGAATAATTAAATTTCTTTCTAAATAATTAAAATTCTTGTATCATTTGGGTGCTGTTGCAACTTCCCTGTTTGTATTAACTCATTTTTGTAATGAGGTGATGGGTGCAGGGAATTAAATCTCAGGTAGAGACTCACCAGCCCCTCTGTAATTTTATGTGATGGGGTCTGTTACTGTCATGGATCAACATGGACAGATGACAAAGAAGAAATGTATTCTAACTTTCAGCAGGACAAAATCGGCACAGTTCTTAATATGAACAGTGAGCATTTGAACAAGCAGGCAGAGAAGATTACAGAGATACCGGCAGTAAGGTTAAGTGTCAAATTCTAGTAATATTGTTTGGGAATAATTTAATTACTCCTCTGTGATGTGCTGAGATGGACTGATCACCTAGTTAATCCCTCTATCAGATTGCCTTAAGGTAAACACAGTGTGACTTTCATGTATAATTCCAGTGGGTTCAATGTTTCTGCAGTCCTGGAGTTACGGGCTGACTGATGTAATGCATCTTGGGCCCCAAGAAGTAGAGCAGTTATCTATAAGGCAGCTCCTACCATCCGCTGATGCTATTCTAGGAAGTGTTCAGGAATACAGTTGCAAATGGTACATGGCAACTTTCAGCTTACAATTTTGATACAAGCTGCAACTACGCTGTTAGATGCCTCCTTACTGTATGCAATGGGAAGCATCACATCAGCACAAGGAGCTTATCAGGCAGTGTCTGAAGTACTGCCTGCCTGGCAAGGAGGTACGTCTCTTCATCTGAGGTGGCAAGTACCAAAGTTAGAGTTAGGCACTTCGCATCTTTCAAGAAGTGAGGCTGGTGCTCCATTGCAGGCTACTCAGGGCTGGCAAGACTCAAACGCCTCTGAGTTAGGCATGGCAGAGACAAAAGCACCCACAGAGCATCCCTGGTGAAACATCTGGACCTTGGCACTAGATGACAGCCGAGCAGGAGCTTGGGTCATTGCTGTTGTTGGCCAAAGCAAAGGTTAAGTACCTTTTAGGTCTGTGCGGATCTAACTCAAAACTCCATTTTCAAATGTGGTGTAAGGACTCGGGATCCTGGTCACTCAGGGAAGGATTTGACAGATCAGGCCCAGTTCCCAAGTTTAGACAGTCAAGAATCTGAACACTTCACACTGAAGCTCCAAAATTCCAGGGGCACATGAATTTCCATCAGTTACCTCCTCCTTAATTTCTGCTTCAAAGCACAGCCAGCTCAAGTTGCTAGTAACCCTCAAAAGATATTTGTGCTCCATCAGATCCATCTCCTGTAGCCATTTCCAGAGTGTCTGCTGAACTGGGCCTCTCACAACTATTGCATGCACTTGCCGATACACACAAGGTAGAGGTGAGGACACCAACCTGCGATGTTGAAGACTTGTTCCAGTGTTTCATCATATAGCTAATTTTGACCTGGTTTGTAAAACTGTCTTTCCAGTCTTCTGGGAGAATAGACTTAGCTTTCCAGATGCAGGGTGTTACAAGTTGGATCTTCAGCTTGTTCTTTAGGATTTATTCTGCTGTAAAAATAGTGAAATATTCATAAGGGCAGAGGAAGCCAGAATAATTCCACAGGCTGGTTAGGCTTCCCTCCCAGGAGACATGGAGAAAGCAAGTTGATGACTGAAGTAGCTCAGGGCTGGGCTTTCAGAACATGCCTGTCCTCAAGGCTGAGCCACCTTACATGTTATGACCAGAGTCAGTCAGTTCAGGAGACAAGCACAGGATACTCCTCCAGGCTGTGGCTGGCCATCTTCATTTCATAGGGAGGTTGTCAGCAGGGTGACAAGGAGGAGATTTGGGTTCAGCTTGATTTATTGCCTGAGAAAACCCAACCTGTGCTCACTGAGAGGCTGCCACAATCTTCCAGGGTGAAAGCTACCCAGGGGAGATGGGGAGATGGAAGAGAGCATCTCATGCCCTTATGTTGAATCTGTTCCTCTTTGCATAAAAAGAATTAAAGATTCATTGAGCTAGAAGGAGAAGAAGACCAAAGGTGAATATAATTTTGAGTTCAATGGTGAGAACACCTACCTGATCTGCAGTTTCAGTCTTCCTCCAAGAGCTGTTCGTGAATTCCAACCAGGAAAGTGAGGGACAAATGCAGTGAAAAATAGAGAAAGTGGCCCCAGCAAGCACAATTTGCTTTCCTGAAGGATCACCCCAAATGCTGAGCTAAAGACTCTTCTGCACTGTCTTTCTTTTCTCACAGAAGGTTCTCTTTTGTCATTTTTCTTTCCCTCCCCCCTTCCCCCTTCTTCTTCTCAGCTGCACATCCTCAGCACAAACTTAGCTCATGAAGCATGCGGTTTTCTCCACATCTGGCAAGAGCTGGACCACCCCTGACTAAAACAGTAACCTTGGCAAGACCCAAGCGGGGCTCAGACCTACCCAGGTGATGGTGGTTCTGGGTGTCTGCGCAAGTTTACTATTGTATGTTTGAAGTTCATGCGGAAGTCTACTATTGTATGTTTGAAGGAGACTGAAGTAGGTGTCTCCTGAGTTAGGTGCCTCTAGGATTAGACAAGAGCCAAGAGAACTTTTTTATCTCAGTGCTGTATTTAGGTGCTTAAATTCTGCTTTAATCTTTTCTTTCAGTTCCTTTTGTATTTGGCCCTTAATTTGAAAATGTAGTAAGAGCTGTACCAGCTCAGGCCTCTTATTGAGCAAAACTGTCAAGATCAAAGTCTGTGGTGATGCTTCCCTGGTATTTTCTCTCAACCTCCGGGAATTCATTGGTTAAGAACTTCCTGAACCCTAGTGAAAACTTTTAAGAAGCTGAAATCAATATTACTGCGAGTAAAGGCATAGACTTTGGATCAGTACCCTCACCCATCCCAGTGAGTGGCTTTGGTTTGCTATCTTTGGACATAGTTGATGCACCTTACAGATGACATCACCCTCTGATCCTCTGAAGTGCTTCATTCATTGCCTTTCTCACACCACAAGACTCAAAGATATTTCTCATTGCCAGAATTAACTATCTGGAACTCCACGTATTAGCATCTAGTTGTCGTAGACATCTGTTGTATGTAGACGTACATCTCTTGTATGTAGACATAATATATATAGTCCTTACGCTAAAATGTTCGCACTTCTCACTGAAAGCAAATTTTCATCTGTTAATGATACTATTTTTGCGTAATAAAGAGAAACATTTAGAAATGGATAGGGTTATTCTATTAACTACCATCATTTCCCACAAATACTGCACGCCCCTTTTTGACATAAGCTGGAATTTCCCACAGTACTTATCTTGACAGCACAATGCTGAATTTATTCCCACTTGATGGACCCAGACAGCCAAGAACAGGAGCTGGCTCTTGTCTTACTGTCTGTGAGACCGGGTTGCAATAGCCCACAGAAGCTTGTGCTGCTGTAGCAGTACCTGAAATTTGCTCCACATAGCCAGAATCAGGCCCCCTGTTCTGACAGAGTATCTATAACAGATCCTGCACAATGAGAGTCTTCGTACAATCCACAGACATTGCAGTTGGAAGGGCTTTATAGTATGTATCAATCACTGTGAACTGCTGCTGTTTGCACTTTACCATATCCACTTCCATTACATGGAAGACAAAATCTGCCATCTCTCTCTCTTTGCAATGGGGTTTTTGTCCAAATGTGTTCAGCTGTTTACATGACAGCAGTTCACAAACCCCAGAGCTGCCTTCAGGGTGCTGCTTGAAGAAATACCAAAAGGTGTGAAGAGAATCAGTGAAAGCCAAATGCTTTTGCATTCCCAAAACAGGTACTGCCCAACAAACTCGGGAGAACTCAACCTATATTTTCTGGGAAAGATCAATCAAAGCGACTGAACATTGCTTCCCACTTCAACTCAGTTGAACTTTTGCCCTTGCCTTCCCTCAGAGCAGGGTCACACACTGAGGTTAATTCATCAAAGCTTAGATAAATTCTGTGGGAACAGAGAAACCTGAGACAATGACTGAAGCTTATGCTGAAGATGTCTGGTCCAAATATATGTGTCCGCTCATGTCCCCAGGAATTGTTAGGAACAATATGGGAGCAGCAGCCTGTACCCAACCCTGGCAGCTGGGGTGATGGTTGCTGGGAGTTCTCCATACCCAGAGGAGGTCTTCAGATGGAACTAAAGTAGTTTTTAGAGAGAAACAAAACTGTCATTAACAAAAGGCAGGATCTGAGCAACATCACCTATCAAACTATCCGGTTTGAACGATATTTTGCTTAAAAACAGTTAATTAAACTTAAGTGAGAGGCCAAGTTTGCTTGCCTGTACCCAGCTGAAGGCTGGAATTTGGGTCACAGCAAAAGCAAATTCAACTCTCCTAATTCTCTTCTTCTCAGTATGTTTACAAATGCTTGAGGAGAAACAGGTTGGCCCCAGATTTGTCTTGTTGAATTTGTCTCCTTAAATAACTAATGTTTTACCAGTGTGACTCCTGGAATAACTCTGTGCTATCTATACAACCAAGCATAACAAAGCATCTGCTTTTTTAATTGAGCTAGGGCCTGCTTTACAAAATGCCAATAATGAAATAATAATTAAGCACATTTATGGTAAACATAAGAGTAACATTTGGAAGTCCAGTAGAAGAAAGAGATCCCCCCCTTGCCTTCTGAATATAACACATGTACATTTGGCCAAGCTGCTCAGCAAGGTGGGTGTGTATAAGACAAGACCTCTGGGAGGTTCTCCAGCTGAAAGTCACCTATCTCCCTTACGAACGCTCTGAAATACCCACCAGGACTCAATTCTCAAGCCTTCATGACTTCAGAAGAGAGAAAGGGGAGGCTAGAAGGTCAGACCACTGAAATCAGTCCATTTATACAGATCTCTTGTTTAAATTTAACAAAATTTCCATATGCAACCATGGTGCTGCTTATTTCTATTCTGTGAAAGGAAAACCGCTGTAGGGAATTGATGTGCATGGGCAGCTGGTTTCACCAGGGTGAAAGACACACATTAAAAATGCTTTTGAAGTGCATTTGGGCTTCCCTCTGGGAGTTTACTAAAGCTATAGTCAGGTACCTGAGAGAACTTGTCTCCTGAAGGCAAAGACAAGAATAAAATTAGTAAGAATATTAGCCAAACCCACAGGTGTGACAGATGGTGTTGAATGGACATCTGTTGGAATAACATTCAGTTACCAGGATAAACTTTTACCCTGCGTCCACCAGAATTAAATGTGCTCCTCTGTTAATTATGTAGCACAAAGAGACCCTAAGATAAGGATATCAGGAATTGACTTTACACCTCCTCCGGTTGTAGGAAACACACAAGGATCAGGGTGTACAAGCTGGAGGAAGGCATATGGGTGAGGTGGGGCGGATGGCCCATCTCGTTGGTGCTTTGCTGTGCCCAGTGGAGAGGAGTCATTCCACTGAGTGGAAGCAGCTGTAGGGTTTGTGCAGTGACAAGTTCCTTTGTTATGTTCAGACAAACAGCCCCAGATGAAGCGATTTGGTTGGAGTAAGGGTAATTCGGGATGTTGCTAGAGAGGAGACAGAGCCAGAGGCAAAGGTTAAGGAGAATCAGTCTTGCACAGTGGTATGGATCAGCTGGACAAGCTCCTCTACTTCTGGGATACTCAATAAATTAATAGCCACATTGTGACAACTGTTTTTGAAAAAGCTTGGTTAAGCTGAGAGAAAAAGTGACTATGGGAGAAAATCACAGACTTCTGTAAAAAAGAAGCCTTCAATATGCACCAAACACAGTAGGTAAGATGGCTCTATGAGATTAAAAAATAACTGTTTTATTGAAACATGGTGAAATTGTCCCAAAGTATGTAGCCATCTCTGACAACTCTTCAATCTAAACCCAAATTAAAAGCATAACAATAGGCTTTATTTAGAAACATCCTGACCTTTCTCATATGACCCTTGTCCTGCATTCTTGTTACTTGTCATTTTCAGTCACTGTATCTTGCTTGAATGAAAAGTGTAAGCTCTCCAGGGCATAGACTACATCTCTCTTTTTTATATATCCGCTTTGTACAACAATGCATGCTGCAGGGACACTTTTAATACTGTTAAATAAAATACAAATAAAATATTAAACCTGCAATCCTGCATCGTTACTGAATTTCTTCACAAAAAAAAAAAAAATCTTCTAGTGTGGGTATTAGTAAGAACTTATTTGCTCATGTAAGTAAATTTAGGCTAAATAACAGTCACATAAAAGCAGCGCTCTTCTTAGTATGTTTATTAAATCACAGAATGGTTCCTGGGGGAGAGCAGTGGAAGCCCACTGCTTGGGATTTTAAGAACAAGGTTGGGCAAAGCCAGAGACTGCACTGCAGGGCTTGGTGCCCCGCTGGCAGGAAGATGAATGAGAAACCCTAACAGTCTTCTCTATTTTGTTCTTGTATGATCCTTACAAGAGAGATTGATGCTGACAGCATCCAGGTGGTGCATCCATGACTCAGCTGTCACGTCACTGCTTACGGCTTAAAGCCAGTGAGTCAAGGAATGAAAAACAGGTGGAAGGAGGAGGAGAGCCCTCCAGAAGTGCTCACCTCAAGCCATCTCTTGCTAAGCAAGCAAGCAAGCAAGCAAGCAAGCAAGCAAGCAAGCAAGGCCAATTGCAGACCACAGGGACATGGAAGAAGGAGAGGCAATAACAGAAGGAATGGCTGGCTATCTTCCTCCAAAGGCAGCAGGGTTGCAAGCCATTCTCCACACCTTACATGGTGTGAGTTAATGGACTTCTGAGAGCCAGAAGTGTCCACCCTATGTGGTAGGGTCTGAGGCCTGCTGACTTTTGTGACTATTCTCCATAGGCAAAACTGTAGATGAAGTAAATATTAAATCCATCTAGTTTACGCTCAACAGAAAAGGTAACATCACAGATGACCACATATTTTCATCAATAAAAATTTACTCTTACAGATCTGATTACAAGAGATACCTTAATTCCTGTTCTGAGAATGGGTCCACAATGTGCTAGTGACTGTGACAGTTTACACTATTTCTCTGAAAACCAGGAAGTCCTAGAAGAGAGAAACAAAAATCCTTGGAGGTAGACTCCTCTGTTCAGGTGGTTTCTGAGACACTGTTTTCTGTCTGGGAAGGTTCACAAAGGAAACCTGGCACACCTGAGATCTAAACATGAATCCCATTTTTTTGCCACTCCCTTAATTGCAAAGCCAGTCTCTTGTAATTCACAGTAGCAGAAGGTCAATGGCTGTCTCTGCCTTTGGGCGTGACCAATGTCTGATACACTGAAATCTCTTCAGGGATGAAGCTTCACAATCTCACCAAGAAACTTGGTCCAATGATTCATAATCTCTATCAAAAACTTTTCCCAGCATCAATCTTAATTTCTCTGTCGCAGTTTAAGCCTCTGATTCCTTGTTTTATCCATCACAGAGAGAGCAGGTAATTCCCTCCCTTTTGGTGCTAGCCTTTCACATACTTGACAATTGCTAGCTTGGTTTCCTGGGTCACTACTGTCCTTAAGAAGCTCTGTCCGTTCCACCTTTCTTCCTTGCTGTTTTTTCCTAGGGCTCTGATCATTCTCACTACTTCCCCTGAGCTTTCTCCCATGGTTCACATGGTTTTTGATGTGCAGTGCTCAAAACGAGGCACAGGATCTTTGGCCAAATGTCTCTATTAGTCTACTTCAAATCAGCGCATCATTGTTGGCTCGTATACAGCTTGTGATCCCCATTACCCACAAATCCTTCTCCAAAGAGCAGACAGTGCCCTGTACATCCCTGAAGGCATCACATCCCAATTGTGCTGCTGAATGACATTCTGGTCTCCTTCCCATGTCATCTTTGATTTTCCATTATTATTCGGTCTTCTCAGCCTCTCCTTCAGCCTGCCAGCTGTCACCTACTGCTTTTAATAAGTGTTCGCTATCCCATCAGCAGTGTCTTTATTAGCAATATAAATTGTACCAGACCCTAGCAAGTCTCACCTTCATCACTGGCAATGACCAACTGGTACCTTCTCTGCTCAGCAAAGTTTTGTAGTGGTCCTACAATGTTTTGGATGTTCCTGCAATGTTAGGAACAATCTTCCCGAGTTACCTACAAGAACATTATGTGCAGCAGCATTGAAAGCTTTTTAAATGTAGAGATATAGGGTGCTTATTGCTTTGCTACACACACAAAGAAGAAAATTGTATTTGTGTGACACAACTGATTATTGCCAAAAAGAAAAGTGTGCTGTCTATCATTTATCCCTCTATTATACAAGTACTGCATGCTTTGGTAGCTGCCAGGAAGCTTGTCATGCACTGGTAACCCTCTTTGCAAAGTGCTATGCAAACTCAGAACAAAAGAGGGATCTTTTTTGGTTCTGAGTTCACAATCCAATTCACAATATAATTAATCTCTTTTTTTTTTTTCTCAAAAAAGAAAATGACAGCTCCTTCCTTATCAGGCTTCACTTTGACACACCTAGGAAAAGAAGAGCATTCATTCTGCGAACCTGTTTTATCAGAAAATGAGATGACCACTTCTTTCTGAGGAGTCACAAATAAGTATTGACTACTGGCATCATCAAGAGATGTATCTAAGTCTTGATTTCAACCACACTAAGCCTTACTTAAAACTAAAAGACATTATCTGCCTGCATCACCCTCGCTGTCTGCTCATTCACTGTCTGCTCCACCTAGGATGCAAGTCAGGCAGTTCTTTGGTTTTTAAAGCTGACTTCTTCCAGTATGAGTGACACATTTTATGGTGACACAACTGCTGCAGGGTCTGCAGGAATTGTCTGAAAGCCAAGAGCTCTGTCCAAAAGAAGGCAAAATGGCAAGGATATAGTTATGTGAAGTGAATAAGTAAAAGACATCAATTCCAAGACTGCAAGGCACCATAACTGAAAATGTGGCATT
The DNA here is from genome assembly GCA_024733675.1 of Psilopsiagon aymara. NCBI lineage: Eukaryota > Metazoa > Chordata > Aves > Psittaciformes > Psittacidae > Psilopsiagon > Psilopsiagon aymara. Next base: position 64,412 of record JANRGW010035970.1, read on the forward strand.
TTGCTCTGCTCCTGCTGTGCAAAGTAAACCGGTTTTCAGAAGTGCTAAATTATGCCACTGATTGTGTTGAGCAAAGAAACTTGATTTTATTTTATGGAGTTATGTTCTTCACAGACACAGGGAAGACCATTATCAAGCTAGAGTATTCCAGACAGATAGTCTCTGACTCCGTGTTTGCAGAGCACCTGTGACAGCAAAACGTGGGCTCTGCTGGTGTTCTGGAACCAAAGAGTTAGTAACAACTAACTTGTTTATACGGGCAAAGATTTTGGAATTAATCACAGAGTTGTGCTTTATTTGAGTGCACTTTTAATCACTTTTTCATAAGGTTAAAGCTAGTTTTTTGACAACACAAAGCTATGTGGTTCAGTCGACACATGGAGAGGAAGGAATGCCATCCAGAGAGACCTTGACATGCTTGAGAGGTGGGCCAGTGCCAGCCTCATGAAGCTCAAGAATGTGAAGTCAAGGTCCTACACCTGGGTCATGTCGATCCCCAGCACAGATACAGGCTGTGGAGAAACCCGATCAATAGCAGCCCCAGGGAGAAGGACTTGGGGGTGCTCTTTGGTGAGAAGCTAAACATTATCTGGCAATCCTTTCCAACCCTAAATCTTCTATGATTCTATAATGTGCACCTGCAGCCTAGAAAGGCAATCACATCCTGGGCTGCATCAAAGAGGAGAGGAGAGGAGAGGAGAGGAGAGGAGAGGAGAGGAGAGGAGAGGAGAG
>JANRGW010035971.1:31740-42300 GCA_024733675.1 Psilopsiagon aymara
TGTGGACATGGCTTTAATATGACTGAGTGCTGTAGATATGGGAAGAACGGTACTTTAGAAAGGACAGGATGAATGCAATACACTTTCAAAATATATACACATTGCAAAGTATTTAGCATTAAGCCTTTCACTTTCACTGCAGAAATTTTGCAGGGGGAAGTTAAGCTGGTTCTTCTGGAACAGTTGCTGAATTTTGTTCTCTCAAGTTGATATCAGTTTGATTATTCCTGAGTTTGTGACATGATCAATGCTTACAGGTTTACGAATATAATTAGCTGTAATAATAACCCAATATAATAATAACAGCCTCAGATCCTGGCTGGCAGACTCATAAAGCTGAGCTGCCCCCAAAGTGAGGAACTGGAAATTCTGTTTTGGATTGTTCTACAAACTCTATGCTGGCGCTTAGCAAAGGTTATTCCACCTTCTGCTGTAGGACAAGCTCAATAGGTGCAGTTGTGTAAAGTTTTACTTCATTAAGCATTGCATTTGTTAGTGTGTTAAAGACCCTTATCACAAAGATCTAAGAAATCACAAATCTGAAGGATTCTTTTGTCTTTGAAATTTGAAATGCCAGCACCTTAAAAATAAGTTGTTGGTCCATTTTTGGCCATCTTTCCTTCACATTAGCACCAAATAGTGGGCTAGATAGTCTGACATTTTCTTTCATTTTCTCAGGTTTAAAAGTATATCATTAAGTTAGTAAGAAGTGTTGGATTCCATGATGTGAGTCATTTCGGCTTTATTGTCCAGCAAATCAATAAGCAATAGCGCAACACACAATAGCATCTAAAATACCACCATTGCTGAACAAGTGCTCAAAGCTGTGACATAAACTGCACAAGCAGATGGTAAGACATTGGTATGAAAAGCCCCATACTTGGAGCTTCTTAAAAGTTCTTTCTTTTCTTTTTTTTTCTTTTTTTTTCCACATCAAAGAGCCAAAATTTTAAGGAAAGCTTTGTGAGTTCTGAGGCACTTGTAAATACACTGTAGAACAGAGCCCCAGAAATGAAGCAGCAGTGAGCTAAATTCATGTCGTTGATATACTGAGAAATAGAGAAGCACCACTTTGCTCTGCGCCAACGTTCAAGCCGCCATAAAGGAACCTGGAATCCTTAACGCATATTTTAGCTGGCTAAAGGAAGCATCAAATCTCATAGAACTTTAGGATAGTTAGGGTTGGGAAGAACCTAAAGATCATTCAGTTCCAACCCCCTGCCATGGGCAGGGACACCTCACACTAAACCATGTCATCCAACTCTCTGTTCAACCTCGCCTTGAACACTGCCAGGGATGGAGCATTCCCAACTTCCCTGGGCAACCCATTCCAGTGCCTCACCACCCTCACAGTAAACAACTTCCTCCTTATATCCAGTCTAAACTTCCCCTGTTAAGCAGTTAGCATAGCTTATCTTTCTCAGATGCTCTGATTCTACACTATATTTCTGGACAGTGTAGTGAGTCACTGCTTCCCAATTGTCATATTCTTTGAGAAGCTGATCCAGCCTGGTGTCATGAAGGGCAGTACTAAATAGATTGTTTCAAGGAAAGTACATTTAAATGTCGAGCATGGCTGCTGCATGTAAAAGCAAGGTGAAGACAACAAGCGATGCAGGTAATTAGAAACTGTGCACTGGAGAGGGAATGAAGTGATCAGCAGATGGCATTTTTCTTATTACTTCTATCAGACTGTGGTACTGAGGTCACAGTTTTGACCTCATGTTGAGTCCCCTTTGGCTGTAAAGCCAAGACTGAACGACAGTTATTACCAAGAAACATCTGTAACAGGCAGTATGGAAAAGACCAGGGAATAAAGAAATACAGTTTTCCAGTAACTCTGCTCTTGTTGTCAGAGCTAAGAGTTCTTACTGAAAACTGGTAAATAGGACAAAAGTATTCCATGGTAGATTCCCCCAGTACTCCGTGAATGTAGGTAGCTCCTATATTTTTAATCACGTCTCTTGGCTTGCAGAAAATGGAAAGCTCTCTCCTTGAAGAGGACAGTAATTCAAACTGAATACTGGATGTTGCAAATGGGATTACTCATATGAGTGTTTTACATGCCTAAAATAAATTAACACAAGGTATTTTTTTGGGAAAAAAAAAAAAAGCCAACAAAAAATGCTTTCTTGAAGTAGTGAATTTATGTTGGGTGAACATTACCAGGATATTATTAATCCAGTGAAATTTTTAACCCTTGTTAGTGTCAGTGAAATTTTATGATGATGGCTTAGTGACTTTTTCTGGTTCAGCTGTCTTAAAGTGTTCCTGCCAACATAACAGTTTGAAACAAATACATTTGTCATATATATTTGTTAAATACATTAACCTTGCAGTAAATATGTTTCCTTCAGAATAGCCCTTTCTCTGGTTAGTTCTCCTTGCAAGTATCCACCAAATGGATAATATTTATGACACATTCTTATTTATTCTTAATACATCCATAGTTAAGACTGGAGGCTATGAAAGAAGAAAAGAATGTTATTGTTAAACAACAGAGTAGGTTTTGCTACTGTGTGAGCTTGTGTTTAGTCTGTGCGTTTGGGCCATATACAGATGAGTTATGAGCCAAACAGCTTAGGGCTAAAATGTGAATTACCCAATATCAAGCTGGAATATGTCTTGTGAAAGGAAATATACTGGAATACGTTCAGAAATAAACAGGAAGCAGGAGAAAGCAGTGGAGCTATGGAGTGGCAAGGAAGGGATGTGAATGTAAATATATGTACATATTCTTTGCCTGTGTATCAGAAAAACCTCCAGAACAAACTTCAGACAGGCTTGTGCTGCATCTATAGGCTTCTGAAGCTGCTACAAGTGTTGGTGCAGGAAAAATTGAGCATATTGTATTTAAGTTGTGCTAGCAAGTACAAATATATTGATTTGCAACTGAGTATTGCTCACAGAATACATATGTCTAGCAATGAAATTACCTTTTCAGTCTCTCCATCTTTTTCTCACCTATCTATTTACTGTAAAGCCTGCTAGAACCTGAAACTAATACCATGGAAATTAAAAGTGTGGGAAATTGTGCTACTTCAATTTGCTCACAGCAAACAGTGGGAGTAGTTACTTGGGCGCAGGGAAGCCACAGAGATTGGGAAATCAGAAAAACAGCTTCAGACCAAGATAGACTCTCTAGTTCTGATTGGAGAACTGTGTACCATGAGCCTCTTTTCTGATTTAATGCAGCTGTGCTGTGCCAGTCACTAAACCTGTAATTACAAGGCTATGAGAGATGGATTGATATGGACAGTAGTTAGGATATAAAATAAAATACCATGGATTATGTGGGGAACAAGATGTCTTCTGCTTTATTTAAAGAAACTGGAGAATAATTCATTCATAATGACATGAGTTGTCAATCGTGGGTCTTGTTTCTTCTTCTTTTGAATATTCAAGCAACTGTAAATTGCTTCACAAGCTGCAAGATAGTGGAAATCTGGGACCCTACATCAAAACAAGGTGTTTCTAGTCAAATGTTCATTTTGGTAGGATTAAACTACTTGCAACTGGCCTGTTGCTTTTCAGACATAGAAACCAGAAAAAAGACCTGTGTGGAATAATCTGAGATTTACCTCTAGATCTCCTGTAGGAATTTAATCTTTTGTTTTCATGCTAGTGTCTCCCTGTGTGTTCATACAACTGAAACTCTTTCAAAAATTATGGTTGCAGTCCATACTCATTATTCCTCCTTGGGATTAAATTACACAAAGGTGGAGTCCCTGGCGGTGTTCAAGGCCAGGATGGACAGAGCCTTCGGTGGCATGGTTTAGTGAGAGGTGTTCCTGCCCGTGGCAGGGGGGGTTGGAACTGGATGATCTTGAGGTCCTTTCCAATCCTGAGTATTCTATGATTCTAATTGCCTTAACTTGCCTTAGTGTTCAGCAAAGTTGCTGACTCTGTGAAGATAACGATCAAATGAGAGATCCAAAGGAAAGAAAGAAAGAAAGAAAGAAAAGAAAGAACTAGAGAAAGAAAATATTGCGGGATGTTGATTTAAGGGTAATTGAGACCATATGAACAAAACTGTGTTACTTTGACTACCCTCAAGGCCAAGAAATTTCTGCTTATTTGCAGAGAAGTGGGAGTTCTGAATAATTTCCATCCCAATATTCTGAAAACAGACACCTGAAGCAGGACTCTACATTAAAAACAAGAAATATTTTATTACACTTCTGTTTAGGAGTGCATACTGGAGCAGGGAACCAAAACCATGTTATACATATACTATTAAAGAATTTGAGGGAGAAATGATAAGGCCTGAACAAATCATTTGCTTTGAATTAGACAGGAGACAAAGCTTTGGGAACAGATTTGTAGAAGAGAACAGCTTAAGTATAGAAGTAAAATGGGGGGAAAAAATAATGTAATTCTACAGAAATTATATTCTTAGAATCATGTCATATTTTCTTTGATAATATTGATAATAATAAAAAAATGGAAACGATTGTAGTAAATTGAACTGTTTTTTTCTGTATTAGTTGATACAGCATCACTTGTGAAGTTATGTATTAATTTGGGTTCAATAGAACAAAGTGGTAAGTGGCTGTGAGGACCCAGCAACAGGCAGTGTTCAAAAGGAAAGTACTGGACTCGATGATTAATTCATTTCCTCCATAAATATTTTCAGTCTCCTGGCAAAAAGGAATGTGAGTAGGCTCATAAATTCCTTGCTGGACTGTAACAGATGAAAAGAAACAGGCAAAGAAAAATCAGAGAATGCTGGAATGGTTTGGGTTGGAAGGGACATTAAAGCTCATTCAGTTCCAACACCCTGCCACAGGCAGGGACCCCTTCCACTAGACCAGGTTGCTCCAAGCACTGTTGAACCTGGCCTTGAGTTAAAGTCCATGTGAGTAAGAGCGAATACCTTGAAGAATAACAAACAGATAACATGATGCAGGTTGAGTTGCAAAGTAAAACACAACTGTGAGGAAAGATGAAGAAATCATTTCAGGTGTGCTTTAATAGAAAAAAATATGACCAAGGAAAATGCTAATCTAGTGAGTAAAGAGCAAAAGCTATCAGTCCATAGCACCAAAAAGGGCAGTGTTTCAACAATCTGCATTGGGAGCAAGTAATAAAGATAATTACATTTGAAAGGGTTTGGAGAGTAGGAGCGTTTCAGAAAAGAAGAAATGCAGATATAGTTTCTGTCTTTAAAAATATAGCAAGAGGATAAAAGAATGGTAGATTCTAAGAAAATGAATTCCAATAATATATGATACACTTGGATTTCTCTAACAGTCCAGACTAAATTATCACATACTCCTTGTGAAATACCTTGCAGGTACCCATGTTTATCACAGAGCACATGCAATTTCCAAGAACAATCTCTGTCAGCCAAAACAGTGTATCTCTCTGGAAAGTTAATGGACATTATGAGCAGACCAGATCCAAGAGATGTCATGAATTTTGACTTCAGAGTTTGCCAGTAATTTCTGTGACATTTTCCTAAATACAGGAAAAGTCAGCATGTTTACTGTAGGATGGATACAAAACAGGCTAAAGGACTTTTCTTGAGTATGTTTTATGCCCTGGGTCAAGGTCAAACTGTACCAAATAATTGTCTGCAGAGGTCAGATTTCAAAGCATTCATCACTGATTTAAATGATGGAATACAAGGTGTTTGTATTGAATTTGCAGGCATTTTTAGAGGAACGTGGAATTGCAGCGACTAAGACTATATTAGAGAACAGGATTAGCATTTAAAATAGTGGCCATCTAGACAAATGGTCTGAATCGGCTAGGACAGAGTTCAGCAAGGAGTGTCCTATGTGCTACCCAGTGACTAGAACTGAACTGTGTAATTACAGAATGGGAACTACTGAGAGGAGATGGAGTAAGAACAAGTCCCAGGCTGATCATGAGTTAATAATAGCATATTTTCTCAAAAGGAGTCACCTGTAATGGGGTGTAAACCCAAGAGAATCCCCTACAAGATCATAGGTTCTCCTCCCAGCCTCCAAATCAAAAACATAGTGCATTCGCAGGTTTCACTGTGCACAGAAATGGGGGCTCACGGAGAAGCAACTGTGAGCTGGTACATTCATTACAAGTGTGGGCTTTGTTATTCTCACATTGTCACTAAAAACATCAGTGTATTATCAACATACCCTCATACTAACCCCAAACTACAACACTAAAGCAGCTGCCAGGAAAATATGTAACCCTATCCCAGGTGAAACTAGGACAGCATAAAAGATTTCAAGGACCAAATACAAATACTTACACTACAGAAAGAAGAATAGACCAATTGTCAGAAAATGTTTTGCTCTCCAAACTAAGCAACCTAATGTAATGGACTGAAATAGTTTTGAAGATGGGACCAGCAATGCAGTTTGGTATAAACCACTTAGACAAAAGTTTATTGAAATAGAAAAAGCAAGAGGAAAATGTGCAAGGTTTTGGTAAGCCTCCAATCTTAGACAATGTCACAGTTACCCTCCTGATATGCTTTCTACATTCTGCATTACAGTGTCCAATTATCAGTCTAGTCAAACCCAAGAGACTTGAGATTCTAAAGTGAGCATAACCCAGCTTTCTTTTGGCTTCTTGTCATTCTTCTGTCTAATTTGTTAGAGTAAGAAGATTTTCCCGTTTCTCTGCTGCTTCCTGGACTATCATACTTGCAGTGTGTTTGTCAGGTAGAAAATCTTGGTTTGACATGGGACTTGCAAAATTTATTTGGAGGCTACAGATGTAGAGAATTGACTGTGGGGTGAATATTGACTTCCTTTCCTATTTCACCACTGACGTGCACCGTTGTCTTTAAACAAATAATCGATTACTCTGCTTCTGTGCCCTTTTGGCAAAGATGAGACAGTGCTTTACTGATAGAGGTGGCTCAGTGATATAATGGCATGTTATTCAATGAGTAGAAGTTCTGCTACAGTTTTGTACAAGATATACTGTTTGGACTTTAAGTGAAATTATGGTTCACTCTGGCATCCACTGCCAGAATTCTTCATAAAATTTCAAGGGCAAAATGAATGAGCTGGGAAATGGTTTATTAAGAAAACCTCTGGAAAAAATTGACAAGTGTTTATTACAATAAATTTTTATTTCAATAATAGTTCATGACCTACTAAGAAGTCTCTATTATTGTACGATAGAAAAAAATGTGAGAATTATGTTATAAGCTTAATACATGCTTTATAACATGAGCTTTATATCAGCTTTGAAATTAAGACATGCCAGGGAGAAAAAAATAGTAGTAAAGAGGAAAAGGATCTAAGACAATAGATCCTGTTCATGTAGTATTATTTTCAAGTTAACTGAGTGTCTGTAGGACCTTGTTACACCATAGTACCTTCAGTTTTAATTCATTATTATACAGGAACCCTCAGACACTTGTATGAAAGGAACAGCCATTTAGAAGGAAGAAATTTTCACATAACACAGCTACTCCAGTATTGTGGGAGAAAGATGAAAGGTGTTGGCACTTGATAAGGCAATGTCTCCACTTAGCAGCCAGAGAACAAATGTCCCTTTTCAGTGCTTGACAACATACCTGCCTGGCAGTGATTATTAGCAATAGTCAGTCCTACAAAACCACAGTTTCTTGTGATGGCACTGAAATTCGAGGGCTGCGTTTTCCTCAGCACCGATCGAGTGGAATTATGTTATTTACGTGGTCTACATAATTATTTCTTTCAGTATTTTTCCAAACAGATTCCATAATCTTCATTGTAGCTTGTGGTGATCTGGTATTTTATAAATAGGAATTGCTCCACAAACGATAAGAACTTTCTGATACCATTCCCAAGACGACCTTGATATTTTAAAAAGGGGAAACTGAACTTCCTTGTGTATCTGGGAATGGTTGTCATAGTGGTCAAACCTGGTGACAATAAGTCAAATATCTACAATCACACATCTGTAAATATACAAAGAATGGTCATTTAGTACTTCAGTGTGCCACAGGTAGCTTTCTGTGCTCATATAATATTAAAGTAGGGTTTCTTCGGCTTTGTTCATTACCGTAAAGCAAAACTAAACAATAAATAGTATGAAAAAATGAGACAATTCTATATCAGGATTGCAATCTTTCTTCAACTGCTGTATCAGCAGGTCAGGATAACAAGCATCTTGTGATTAATAACCCAAAAAGAATCTTTGGGGGATTAAGTACTTCACAAATAATGCCAAAGAACTATATACAGCAGGTTTCATGCTAATACAGTTTTGATCCACATCTCCAGCAGCCATAAACTAGCTTCAGTACATTGCCTTTTGTGAAATAACCCTGATTTATACTAGCTGAGAATACTTCTTTTGCATTGTCTGAACTGTTACTGCATACTTTCCTTGCACTAGCTAAGAAAAAACAAGAAACAGCACCCAAGGCTTATTTAAAAAAAGTTAAAGATGTAGCAGTGACATAATGCAATGTGTTTTGGAACTAACCGAGATGCAGGCGCTTAAATTGAGTTTGTAGATGGGGTATCATTTTGGGGTTAGGGTTATTTAGCAGAGTCCCTGCTGCTGGAAATTAGTACCATAGCTCCTAGTAAACTTAATTTCTCACTCTGGCTATTAACCAGGCCTTGTTTTTCCTGAGGGAAAGAGGAAAACATACGTAGAATAACAAGGCAATGGGTTATTTTTCATTTCAGAGCTTTAGTGGATTGTTAGAAGAAAGTGGCAGCCCTTTCTTGGCTTTTTTTGGCACCACTGTTCTTTCCAAAATGGATTTCATACACTCAGACTCCTGCAGCTCTGGATAATCCAGTGACTATCCATAAAAAGTAATGCATGCATCCAGACTTCATATTGTTTACCTTGTAAAACTAGGTCATTTAGTTTCCTCCAAAGCATCAAACTCAACTCTGCGTACAAGGGTATGTGATGTGTATTGACAATACGTGATTTACTAAAAATAGTTCATGTTATTGCCCTGACCAGAGTAGTGAGCTACATAAATTTCATTTACTCCACCCGTTCTCTAGTTTATAAAACTTCCCCAAACCATAAAAGTGTTGATAAGATCACAACAGTGACAGAGCACTAAAAGCATTTACAGAATTATGCTGTTTCGTATTGTTTCCTGCAATAGCATCTGGGTGCCTTTTAAATTCCACCAATCTGTAGGACCCTTCTCAGTGTTTTGGTTCACTCACTCTGCTCTTGCCTTCTCCATGTTGTTTCTTATGCACCCAGTCTCCAGCCAGAGAAATCCCCTGAAGTCCTCAAGGATAAGAGAGAGGCTGAAATCCCCCTTGGTGCTCTCCAGCACGAGCAGAAGAACCATAGGAGTGATACAGACTTATCTCCAAAGAGGTGCTGAATTACTTTGTTGATTCCCTGAGTCCTCTAGGGTCACCTCCTTTTCTCTAGACTTCTACTGCTATGCCAGATATAATGGGATCTCTGCTTGAAAAGTAAAACTTTGTTTCAACTGGGAAATTATGTCACTTCTTATTGTTAATTTGCTAAGGCTTCTGAGCATCATTACAAGACAAAATGAAGACTAAAATGTTCTAAATTTGTTCACCTCAGTTGCTTTGCCAGTATTAAGTATTCTTTGGTGAGTAAGCCTCATTCTCTAAGGAGTCCTGCACTTGCTTCTCCTGTGCTCTCTCTCTTGTTCAGCCAATATTCTTATTCCTTCATTAATCCAATGCTAGAAACACACACACAAGACCTATATTTCTTTTCAATGTTCTTCACACATTTTTTTCTTTATCTGCCTTAACTGTATTCTTCTGTGCCCAGTTTGACTTGTGAGGTCTGTGAATCCCCAGAAAGAGTCTCTCTAGGTAAATAGATTTCTATCTATGCTAAGACTTACAGCTGAATATAAGCCGACAAGGACCGCTGTCATTCTGTCTCCAGGAGGCGTTGAAGAATGGGTTCTGTTAACTGTTTTGTTTTCTACTGATATAGCATGGCTTAGCTGTGTAAGAACGGCCTATAAATGCCATGCAGATACGTTCTCAGTACAAACCATAGTAATCTTTTAAAATGTTTGAACTAAAACATGCCAAGAAATGAACTTTAGTAGCCAAATGAATGAAAGGAGTTGCAGATAAAATTAAATCTGTGTCATCTTGAGCTAATTATCAAGTATTAATGTAGTCTTACAGTGAAATCAAAACTTATAGGTTTTAAGATCTTGAGAGAATTGAGTAATGTGAGACGCCACCTCTCAGTTTTTCTATTAACTAACAATTGATTGTGCATATTTTAGTCATATTTGACTATTTTGATAGAGGTAAATATAAATCTGAGATATTTTCAGGGGTGGATGTTAATTGCCTCATCCTTGTGTATTACATTGTGTGGGTCTTTCATAATGATAAGGATTTATCTATTCTCAGAATCCTTCCACAATGGCTCTTCAAGCATAGTTCCAGCATAGAATCATGGAATCATAGACAGCTAGTTTTGGAAAGGACCTTAAGCTCATACAGTTCCAACCCCCCTGCCATGGGCAGGAACACCTCCCAATAAAACAAATCACTCAAGGCTATGACCAACCTGGCCTTGAACACCGCCAGGGATGGAGCATTCACAGCTTCCCTGGGCAACCCATTCCAGTGCCTCACCACC
>JANRGW010035971.1:42400-64533 GCA_024733675.1 Psilopsiagon aymara
CCTCCAGCGTATCGACCGAACCACCCAGCTTGGTGTCATCGGCAAACTTGCTGAGGGTGCACTCAATCCCACTGTCCTTGTCATTGACAAATATGTTGAACAAGATCGGTCCAAACACTGATCCCTGAGGGAAACCACTTGTTACTGGCCTCGAGCTGGACATTGAGCCATTGGCCACAACTCTGCATGTGGCCATCCAGCCAGTTCTTTATCCATCGAGTGGTCCACCTATCACATTGATGTCTCTCCAATTTAGAGACAAGGATGCATAGGTTATATCAAATAGGAAACAGACACTTTAAAGAAGAAATGGTCGTTATTAGATGATAATTATTCTTGACTAGCTACTTTGATAAACTTCCAAATGCAGACAAAACCTAACAGTTAACCGAATGCAGCCACTGAATACCTTCATTGGAATTACTTCAGTTTGGGAGCTGCTATAATGCCATCTAGAAGTAGGATGAGAGTTACCTAGTTTCAAGCCAGGCAATTTTGTGTCACACCAATTACAGGCTATATCTGTAACTGGGGGTCTGTGAAGCCTGGGACACTGGCGCAGGGCTCAGTTCCCATGTCTACAAGTCAGTAACTGCTTTCTCTTTTGCGCCTGGATTTCTCCTCCTTGAAGTTTCTTGTTCACGTGCCTTCCTGAGGATTAGTTGCCCTGAAATCCTCTGTAAGCAGCATGGGAAATAGTCACAAATCAGTACAGAATCACTAAAATAGTGCTAGAAATCTACTATGAATTTGAGGAAAGTTGTTGCAATTTAGAGAAACAATTTGCCATTACATTGTTAATTTGAATTTAGTCATATTCTGATGTAAAAAAATCAGACTCACAGAGTGATGAAACAAGAGATGGTAGAGGACACCACCATGGTTTTGTAAGACTTTAGTGAGTCTTAGTTATCTCCTGGAACTTTGAGGTGCACCAAGATAGGCTTTCAGTTTTGGATCATGACTACATGTCCATCAATAGTGGATTCACCAGCTTGAGGATAATAGAATCATAGAATCATAGAACAGTCAGGATTGGAAAGGGCCTTAAGCTCATCCAGTTCCAACCCCCTGCCATGGGCAGGGACACCTCACACTAAACCATGTCACCCAAAGCTCTGTACAGCCTGGCCTTGAACACCGCCAGGGATGGAGCATTCACAACTTCCCTGGACAACCCATTCCAGTGTCTCATCACCCTCACAGTAAAGAATTTCTTCCTCATATCCAATCTAAGCTTCCCATGTTTAAGTCTGAACCGTTACCCCTTGTCCTATCACTACAGTCCCTAATGAAGAGAACCTCCCCAGCATCCTTATAAGCCCCCTTCAGATTCTGGATAGATTTTCACCTAAACAGACATTTCTGTATTTTCTTCATTTTGTCAGTTTCTGAATTAAAGCACACCTTTTAATTGAAAATAAAATTATTTAATCTAGAAGACAGTGAAACAGAGATCTTAGATTTTTTTCAAATTTTTTAGGTTTTATTACATTTCAAGTTAATTATATGTAGAAACTGAAAATACTCCCTGAAGCTTTTAGCTCCACTTTTAATTTTGCAATTCCTACCTTTCATGCTAAAAAATCTTACTGAAATGTTCCAAAACTGTCACTCAGTGCTGACACTTCTTGGGCTTAACATTATGCCCAGAGGCTGGGACTGAGGAGGAATCTTGACTCAGCTGTGTTCATCCTGGCAGATGTTTCTTCGATTCTGACTGCAAGACAATTCCCTCTGTAACAGTGAGAAGGGTAAATACTGTGCAAGACAGAACCATGTACTTCGGCATATTTGGAAAGTCATAGCTACAAAAACATACTGTGCTCTCTATAAATGTGTGAGTGATACTAAATGAGGAAGAATAATTGCCACATAGCTGAGATTCAATTCAGAGGTATTTTCCATACTGGGGCAATGTGAGCCTTGTGACATTCAACCAAGACATTTAGCATGTGGTGTAGAGTAAGCCTGCACATAGTATAGGATGGGAAGATCCCTGCTGAAGAGGACATGTGGCTAATCATGGCCATCAAACTGAGTATAATCCAACTGTGTGCTCCCATTGTAAATATCAGAAACTGCAGGTGTGGCTATGCTAGGAGGGGCACAGCAAGCAGACTGAAGGGTTGTTATCCCTCATCACTTGACACTGGTGAGCTTACATGTGAAATACTGAGGCCAATTCAAGAAGGTTATCAAGAAAGGTGCAATTATATAGACTTATATTCCTTACCAAGAAGGGTGCAATTTATAGACTCACAGAATCCTAGAATGGTTTGGGTTGGAAGGGACTTTAAAGCTCATCCAGTTCCAACCCCCTGTCACAGGTGGGGACAGCTTCCACTGGAGCAGGTTGCCCCAAGCCCTGTCCAACCTGGTCTTGAACACTGCCAGGGATGGGGCAGCCACAGCTTCTCTGGGGAAGCTGTTCCAGTTGAGGGCTAGAGGATGACTGGGGCCCTGGTGCAAGTGTTTAAGCTGAAGAGGAGACTTCATAGTCTAAGAGCAACCTTCAACTGTTCAACAGGGAGTGCCAAAGGCAGTGGAGCCAACCTCTTCTATGGTGGATGGTATAGCACAGGGGAATGGCATTAATGTGCAGATTTTGAGGTTCAGAATGGACATGTTGGGGAAAACCTTTTCACTAGTGGTGTGGTAGCACAGTGGAGCTCCCTAGAAAGGTTGTAGGATTTCCCATTCATGGTTTGGCAAAGCTGTGGTTTACATCATCTGTTCTTTTTTTGAGGTTAGAAGAGATGATCTCTAGGGATCCTTTCTAATCAATATTTTTATGATCTTAAAAGTAATAATAAATACTACATAATGTTCAGTCCATTTAATTCCACTGAATCCTTCTCCACAGCGCTGGTTTATGCCAGACTATGCTGGCTGCTCATGAAGTTTCTCTGTCTCCTCCGCCTAGCCAGACTCTTTAGTTTAGTAAAATTATTTTAATGGCTGTTTGTTATTTAATCAGTAAGATACCATTTTAGGTATGTTCATTTTAAGGCATGCAGCTCTTACAAGGTTCTAAGATATAGTTTATTTCAGTAAGAATATATCCATTAAAAAAATGCCACTAAGGACATTGAAGGTTCTGCCTTAGTCAGAAGCATGGGTGATGCTCTCCAGTAACAGTGCAAACTGATTCATAAAATTTGGCTATCCTAGAAGGCGTATGCTACCACCTGCTGCAGAAGGCTGCAAAGTGTTGGGACACAGATGGAATGTCGTGGCATAAACATGTCCGTGGAATTCTTTTAAGTATAAAGGACCCCTTTTGGGTGGGTTTCTGAACTGAAACTGTTGACTGAAATAAGAGGTAGCTGAATTTTTCCTTTTTGCACTTCAAAAGAAGAAAAAAACCAAGAAGATAAAGAGTTATATTTTCTTTTAGTAATGTGGAAAAAAAACTGTGAAGCCACAGCACCTCTAAACCCCTTTAAACCAGGGCAATAAAAGCTTGCCAAAGTAGTCAGAGAATGTATTTCCTTAACTGCTAGCAGATATGAAACAGAGCAAACCTGTCAAAATTTCTTACACCTACTCCAGCTGAAGAAATTACCCACATTAGATCTATTGTCTTGTGTAGAGCTGAAGAGAAGCCACTGGTTTTGAGGAGCAGTTCCTACAGGTAAATTAGGCAGTAGAGTTCAGAACTCATGAAAGGAAAGATGATGGCAAAATGGCTTTTGGGTTGGAATTCAACAGAATAAGTTCCCTAATGCAAGCCATAATACACGTTAGTGTTTAACACTGTTTAATAAAACTCTCAGTATGATGGAATATTCACCTCATTTGTGGTTTTCAATGGAGTTTCCCAGTACATCTTCATATTCTAGTTTAATTGGGTTTGTCAACTTGAGATGTTTAATTGACAAATAGTAGATGAGAGTTTAGGAGATCTGCCGTATGTTAAATAAACTGTGATTCTGATAGGTCATTTTATATGCAAGGAACATAATTAATGATATTTTAGATGAGTCTGGAAAATTGCATTTGCTAAGGCCTCTGACCCAATGACGGAAAAGCTATCATTGCCATTAAGTGCTGAAAAGGCAGCGTCTGGAGCTGATCTGCTAAAACTTCAGAAATTATATTACCTCTATTAAAATGAAGATCTAATGTCCTTAAACAATTAAAGCTCAAATATTATATGTCTGTTAGTGAACTTCATAAATATTTATAAGGTGCCATTAAAGGGTATAGTCTAAAATGAGTAAGGAAATACTTTGTTTGCTTTTTGCTTAATTTGAAAGGATTGTGTCATAACTTGGATACTACCTAGCTATCTGTTCCCTGCAATTCTATATGCTTTTACCATAGTAAATCAGAGCTAATTTCATTAATGTCAGGGAAATTATACCAGTGTGAAAGCAGTAAATATGAAATATCTTACTATTACACAATGCTTTTATTGGCTCCGCTTAGTCTGTGCTTTGGTCCCATTTGGAATGGCTGGTGTAGGTACAAGGATAGAGAGAAAGAAATTAAGAAAGAAATTCTTTACTGTGAGACTGGTGTGGCGCTGGCACAGGTTGCTCCAGGAAATAGTGGCTGTCCCATCCCTGCCAGTGTTCAAGACCAGGTTGGATGGGTCTTAGAGCAACCTGCTCTAGTGGAAGATGTCCCTGCTCTCACAGGGGGTTGGAACTGGATGAGCTTTAAGGTCCCTTCCAACCCAAATCAGTCTGGGATTCAATGATTCAACAGAAGAGACAGAGCACACTGCAATGGCAAGTTTAAATCACTACTTGTTCATGGGCAGGAGGGTACTAGGAATGTTTATAGTTGTGCAGCATTTATGAGGTGCACAGAGAAATCTTTTCAGTGCAGTGTCATATTTAAATGCTAAGAAACCCTTGTTCCACTTAAATCAGTGACAGTGATTTTAATGAAGATTTACTCACTTAAAACTGATATACCTGAGAGAAGTGATATGGTACAGTGGTTGTAGTTTGGGTTATGGCTCCAGACTCTATTAAAAGTTTCTCTTTGTTAAAAAGCCTTATTGTAGTAACCCTCTCTCTGCAGTTGGGTAGCCATAAATACTTAGATTGGATAGCTGGGATACATGCCTGGGTATCTGGGATGTGAATGGTAGCTGTATGTTTCAGTTCTCCTCTGTTAAACCAATGAACCCAACTATATTAGGCATTTCTGACTATTTTAGAGCATTGAGGCATTCCTGTTTTTAGGAGGCTGTGGAAGTTGCTGATTAAGGTGATTTGAAAAAATACTCTTGTAAACAAGTTAGTTTAGCCATGGGATCCTTGCACTCCAAGGCAAGTTTTGAAACACTATCCTTATTCTGCTTATTCCCCTTGTCTCCATCTTAGTATTTTCCTACAGGTTTTAATAAATTCCTTTCAAAACAGTTCATTCCAGCTCTGAGATTAAGACTGGAAGACAGAAAACAACTGCAGTGTATGTGTGTCTGTAAGAGACTCATTTCCAGTCATTGCCTGTGTGATGGCCCATCTCAGTCCACTGCCTCAAATTGTTTGTTCTCCTTTTAATACCTCTCTTGGAAAACTTGGTTGGCATCACACAGCTGCAGCCCTACATTAAGGAGTTTTCATTGTATCTTTTAATACTTTTGGTATTCACTCAAAACCTGTCTTATTCTTTCTGCTTTTTTATTTCCCACTAAAAAGTAACAGATCTTACTTGCTTTGTCTTATAGGTTTGTGTTTCCTTACCACAGCTGCTGGATAGCAAATGACTTGATAGGAAAGCCTCTGATTTTGCTGTCGATAACTAGCTGCATCACTGCTGTTAAAGAGTGGACCACATTCCACTGGTAATTGCTCCTCAGATGAAAGTGAAATGTCTATAATAAGTTTTCAAAAACATGTAGGAAATGAGCATAAGCAGTCCCCTTTCAGACAGCACTCTGGTGTTTTTCAGAAATTACAAGTCCTCTTCTAGACTGATAACAGATGGAGTTTTTTAAGAAGTGTTTTTCCTCTTTGATTCTTTAGGCCTTGCTATAGCTGCCTCAGTTTCATATTTGGAACTGATACGATTTTAGATGTGCAGAAAATACTCTCTTTACTAGAGAAAGCAGAACAGATTTGCTGATGTGAGAGAGGTTCCACTTTGTTTTAATTACATGAGAGATCAATAATGAGACAATTTTGTTTGTTTAATCAAAGTTACTGCTGTATCCTCCTGGCATATTTACACAAAGAGGGAAGTCCACTACATGGTTTTCGACACTTAGTGCCAATGAGCACTGCATCTTTAAGAAAACTCATCCATAAGTTTCACATACTGTACTATAATTAAAACTTTACAAATGCTGAGGTTTAAATCAGAGCTGTCTGATCATGTCCAACTTGAATGTCTTAATGGCTGTGTTTTGAATAAATCAAGGGTATATTACCTAACCCAGGTTTTCTTCATGCACATAGGGATGTCAAAATTTCTTAGACTTTGCTCCAGAACTCATATAAACTCCATATCAGTAATGTCATATAAACAATTCCACTGAAGTCAGTGATAATATTATTTGCTTGAAGTTCTGTTTTTATTGAAAGGGTTGATAAATCAAGAGCTTAATCTTGCAGTAACTTCTCTTTTGCACCAGAAGAAATACATTTTGATGGATCATGAATAGTTCTCTAGCCTCTGATTCTTAGGCTACCCAACAACAATCTGCCTTTTACTTTTGCATCTGGCACAGTACCTTCAAAGATCATTTCCCAGGCTGTGCAATTCTATCCAGAGCAAAGTAGGACATTACTTGCACCAGTGGGGATAATGAAATGACTGGATGTATTTAAATCATAGTAAACAGGGGCAATTTGGGGCATTAATTTTTGGCTTTCATCTATGAGAATTTGCTTCTTAACTCTCCAGAGCACAAAAAGGTACCCAAACTTTAACAAGGCTTTTTTTTAACAAGGCATGCAATGAACACTAAGCAATTTGGAGGATAATTGTAAGACAAGAATTATTACAAAGTACTTTGAATTGTGAAATTTTTCATCTTTCTGCTTTGCCAAATCACCGTTTTTGAGGAATAAAAGAAATATGCTGAAAAAATCATGAAAGTGCTTTAGTTTGAAGCCTTTGCCAAGGTGGTCCTTTTTCCTACAATGGCTCAGTGAATGGAAAACTGGGATGAAGCTTGTGAAATTGTTGGTGTGTAAAAATACATTTAAAGTTTGGTACTGTACGTACTTTTTAAATCATTCTTAGATTCAACAGTTTCTCTTCAAAGATATTAGTCCAGAGCTGCTATTGGAAAAGATAATCACTGTGTAGCTGTCCTTACAGGGCACATACATATTTATGGCACCTCATTTAGCTGAGTTATGATTGATGAGGTATGATTGATTCAAAACTCACTGCATTTGATGGATAATTTTTACATTCCTGAGCAAACAAGTTTTTTAATTGAGGTTTTTGGCTTTTGTTGGTTTTTTTTATAATCACTACCAAACAGCAGCAGGAATGAGTCTCATCTATGTAATGACTAGGGCCTAACTTATGTTGCTTTTCTGCCTGCACTACACTGAAGAATCATGGACTTCCATCATTTGGAAATGTAGCACAACTGAAATACAGACAGAAAAATAGGTAAAGAATCACTGTTAAATATATATATGGAAGAAAGCATGCGAACCTATTTGCTTTTATAAGCTCTAAGTCATATCTTTGGCTCCAGACCTCCCAAATAACAAGGTAATAAATCCATATGAAAATTGAGCTTGCTTTGTCTGTGCTGTCCTTCAGCTAGGCTCTTTTCCTGTACTTAAGGCAACTGCTGCTCTCAGCTGCTTCTTCATGAGAGCATTCGGCAATATCCATTCGCAAACACAGGGAAAAGTTGATCTATAAAAAATTTCTATGTTTCCTATGACTTCACAGATCTCTAAATATAGAAAGGGAAATAACTGCACTTAATTTCTCTTATCTATCTGCAAATGTTGACTATATTAATAAGATTAATTAGTCATTGAGAGGTTAAACAGATTAATTAGGTGCTATCTTATTATAATTTTCTGTATGTGAATATTTATATTCTAAGTTAATATGCAATTATTATAATTTTATGCATGCTCTCTTCTTGATGCTTCTGTTTAAAACAATATTAAAAGCTCACACTCTCCAGGCAGTATTTCCTGAATTCAGCTCCTTATCGTGGTGTGAATGTCTTTCAAAACTCTTTTGCATGGAGCCCTTTTCTCCTCCTCCATCTGCTAAATCATATTCAGACAAACTTTTTTCAGACATCAAGCACTATTATGGGGCTCTATCTATAACTTTGCTTCAGTAAACTCAGTTTTATTTGAGAAGCATCTGTATTCATTTGGTTCTAATCACTGCTCACAGGGGCCACAGACTCCTGCCCTGTTTTCTCATATGAGCTTTGTTAGATCTTTGTTTTGAAGATGTCTCTCCTCTTCAAAACATTTAGTACCTCTGACTTTCGGTTGCATTCAAGCACAGCAAATATTCAACCATGTATTACTAGCTGAAAACATAGTTAAAGGTGTTAACCTCCCAGCAAAGCAGTAGGAATTGCACAGAGTTTGTAGAATGTGAGTAACCTCTGAAATATTTAGATGATCTGAGAAACATGGCAAAAGTGTGGTTTTGAAGGGAGAGTTTAAAGGTTAATGTTCCATTTTCTCACTTTTAGGACACAAATTCCTGAGCTGTCACTGCTTTTGCAGTGACTAGAGCCTTAATTTACAATTTACTGGATTTGATCAAGTTAGCCCATTTCCAGCAGTGCACAACACTCATTACCTGAGCCCTGCCACTGTATTTTTGTTGTTAATAAAGTACATTTACAAAATAGTTTAATTACTTGTTTGACAAGTATATAAAATATTGAAGAGAATTCTAGCTGTTCTCCAAATGTCAGCATATCCTTCCCTTGTGCTCCCCAAAGCAAGAAGCACTGATGAATGTGTTTCATTATTCAATGTGGCAGCATTGACAGAAGCATCTCCAGCACCTCCTCCTTACGTTACTCGCAACCAGATCTTATTCTTTACTTCACAGGTACAGAATCAAATCCAGTGGCACAGTTTTACTTTTCTTTATATGTAATGCCTTTGTTTCTAAGTTCTGCATCATGGGTATTTGCTGGATAGAGGACTGTCCATAGTGAGAGGTATGAGATTAGATGGAAGTCCTGGTGAGGATCTTCAGCTGTAGGGATCTCCCTGCTCAGACCCTCAAGCTTGGTATTTATATGCAGAAACCACTCAGTCTTTGTGTCAGATTCAAGAGAATCCAGGGCAGAGATTTTGCATTGATCTGAATGGACTATTTACTGGTAAGAAAAACCTCATTTCAGGACCCTGCCCTATTGCATTAATATATGTTAGGACAGGTTTTTGTAGGAACAGGTCATCAGAGTTTATATTCTTGCTAGAGACTCACTCCTGCTTGTTGAGGAAGAAGAAAGAAGCAGTTCCATTTAATTCTAGTATCTAGAATTACCTGAGGTATTTAGTGATGCCCAGCCCATGTAAAACCTCAGCCCTTGTTTTGTTTAGAGTTAACCATAGGAAAGTTGTATCACAATTTCATACAGTGTTTGTGGACCTCTTCCTTCCAGCTGACAGTGCTGTCTGAGGAAATCTCAGTACCTCACATTCCTGCGTGACACCTGACAAGCTCAGGCTGTGCAGCAGCAGCCTTGGTGCCTGCAGCATTGCCTATAATCATGCTGAAAGAAGTTGCCTGGAAACCTCTTTCATTTAAGTTCTGGGTGCACCATGTAGACAGTGATGTTACTGTACATAGCAAACTGGGCACTAGTCCTAGTGCAGTGGCTTTGGCAGCTGGGAGATGATCCAGTCTCTCTCCTTCCACTGGTACTGGCTAAACCACAAAAGATTTCAGATGAGGATGATATTTCTGGATTTTTGTTGTTGCTGTTTTATTATTAGGTCTTTTCTAGCTATATAATATTTTATAAAAAAAGCTATCCGAGCAAGTGCATCAGCGAGGTAGTTGCAGTGCACATGTAAGTTATGTCTGCCAGCAAGAATTGAGTATAATTTAGTTCTATCTTGGGACCCAGTGCATGTGCAGCCCCAGGCAGTGGTAACAGTGAATGACCTTTGATGCCCTGATTTTGAGTAAATCCTTCCCTGAACAAGGGTGTTTGTGTCACACTCATGCTTGGATTTCCCTTAGAGCTTGACTGGTTTTTGTGGGGAAAAGCACGCACAAAGTGGGTATTGAATTCTTCCACTTTGCTTAGAGGCTGCTGGAGGCAGAAACAAATGTGGAGATAAATCTGAAAGGAATTCGGAAGTTGTCTCTATTTGGGAAAGTTTAGAATTGCTCCATTTTGTTTTCCATTAAATCTTTTGCAGTATTTAATTGATATTTTAATTAAAAAAAATTGCAATTAATTTAAACAAATGTAATCAATTGACTTTTTTACCAGGTTATCAAAATTGTCACCAGGGTGGTTTTTGCTTTTTGTTTTTTAACTAAAAAAGCCATAGGATTTTCAGAGCATGACATATTTCTACGGAGAACTGGTTTAATTTGCACTTCAGTATCAAGCAAATATTTGGCTTTGGCATAAAAAGACTCTGGTTTTCCTACTAAGAAACTCAGATTTTTCCTGCTTTAACAGCAACTACACTTCAACCTTTTCAATTGCACTTTTTATGATGAAACATTTCTGATTTATTAGGAAACATCATAGAAGTTTACAATTGGTTTCAAACTTAAACAGGGGAAGTTCAGGTTAAATATAAAGAAGAAGTTCTTTACTGTGAGGGTGGTGAGGCACTGGAATGGGTTGCCCAGGGAAGTTGTGAACGCTCCATCACTGGCAGTGTTCAAGGCCTGGCTGGACCAGCCTTAGGCAGCATGGTCTAGTGTGAGGTGTCCCTGCCCATGGCAGGGGATTGGAACTGGGTGAACTTCAGGTCCTTCCAACTCAAACCATTCTGTGATCCTATGTAACTCTTTAAAGGGCTGTCTGTGTGTGCCACTTATTTCAGTAACTTTTACCACCTTTTTTGAGCTGATAATAGATATTTCTACCTAAATAGAATCTTATAAATATATTCAAAACATTTTCTATTTAATGAACTCTTCCTAAATTCAAAACTGGGTCTAAAAGATTAATCTTTAAATGCATCAGGGCACAGTTTTTAAGCCAGTCTGCTGCAGTAGTGTTCTGTAGAAATCCCTTGAAATCCATTGCACATACCCAATTAAATGAATGCTTTCAAATGTCACAGTCGCTGAGAAGCTGTAGGTTTGAGGACATTTCTAACTCAAATTGTTGGTTTAGTTTCTGGGGAAAAAATGTATGTTTTATTCTGGTAACGGGTAACGGTATTTTCACTAAAGGTGGAAACTTGGCTTTCTGTTCCAGCTTAGCTCCTAACCTTGAACTGATGCTCCAGTAGAATTCCTTCCAATTAGTTCAGATTAAATTAATAAGCAAGCAAAAACCGAAGAGAGTAATGAGGTTTGCAATTTTCATGGCTGTGAAATAGCACAGCACAAACATTTGAAGCAGACAGACACAGAAAAACTGTGCTGTGCAAGGTGAAAAATGAAATCAGATGGCTAACAGAAAAGAAAAGCAAACCAACGTATGTTATATTTTCTGACATTTAGAATTGATTCGGTACTTTTTTCTATGTAATTGCAATTAAGTTTTTGGGATTAAAAGCAATCTCACATCATATTATATTATCTCACTGTAGTGCTTTTGGCATTCAATTCCAACACATTAACATCAGGATAAAATCATGAGTATAGTTTTTGCCAAGAACAGGAAAGACCGTCCCTGGGGAAAAGAGAGATGAGGTATAGCTGCAGGCAAAAAGAACTCGAGGGACTGAACAGGGTATTTGCATTATTTCTGTTTCTGTTGCTTCTATCCCAGTGTTTCGCTCTTTGTCTTTAATCATGCTTTGCTTTTACTTAGTTGATGTCTGTGATGAATATGAATTCAATCACCTCTTAACAGAGGCTTGCTGAGCCAAAGCCACCAGAGATGTCTGCAAATGTGGGCACGCTGTGCACAGCTAAGTAAAAGCTGAAAAAGCAGAGGTGACCCAAGAGATGCAAATCACAGCCAGATTGAACTGTACTCAGCCTTTTCAGAGTAAGGAAGACGTCCAGATTTGTCTTCAGTTATGGAACTGGGATTTTTTGCTTGTTTCAGATACCTGTGTTCCCCACTGGATTTTGCAATGTCAGGAGAGCTTGCTGTGAAACTTCTCTTTCCACACTAATTTTCAAATTTAAAAGCTATTTATGACTTGGTGTGGGATGAATTTTCACTTTGTGCTGGATGAGTAAATAAACAGGAAATTAGGGAGGCATCTACTGGTGACCAGACAGATGGGAGCATTCTTTCTGAAGATTTCCACCCAGTCTGAAGGCAGGATTCCTGCTGAAGGATGTGCACATGGTGAAACAAATGGGTCCATGTGATAGGAATCAGCACAGGAGCTTGAGACTTGGCTAAAAGATTGAGCAAGCTCCAGTGGAAGATGAAGAAAAGACCAGGATGGAGGGGAGCAATTCATCATAGATATTTCATCTGAGATTAAAGTGTACTTCCTTTGTGTTATGAACCACGTGGTAGCATTTTTTTTGGCTATAATCAGGTCAGGTTGTCTCATTCATTTGCCTTGTGGAGTAAAAAAGGCATTTTGAAATACGTACTTGATTTGCTGAGTCTCATATTCACCCTTAGAGAGAAATAAATTGACAATATATGCAGCTAAATCACCAGCTAGAGCACATGGGCTGATCATGTGTCTCACTACATGTGGTTGTAATGGGTAGAAGGTCATAACCGATGCTGGTTAACTGAAGTGATGTAATTGGAGACCAGGTATGTCACAAGGAGGATGAGTAGGAGACAGGAAAATGCAGTACTGGATTCTGTTGCACTTAGGAAAGGCAGTAAGATCCTGCTTGAGTATGGGGAAATCAGAGTTAAAGACAGAGAAGACGTTCAGATGTGTCAAAGAAGAGCTGAGGATTGATTCCTGAGTTAGGCTGATTTATAGGTTTCATGTGAGTCTATCTGTAAGATGCAAATTCCGGTAATTTCCTGAATTCACAACTGTGAACACTTAGGTAAGTTTTTCGGCGTAGTTTACTTATTAAGTATTGTAAAAGATCATCAGACCCTTGCCTTTGTTTATGCGGCATACTTGTTAAAACACCTCTTTAAAGTGTGAGAGAAGGTCTTCCTCTAATTCATGTGAAAACAAGGTCTGAAGCACATTGCTTGCCTCCCATTAAAGTGCTCTCAGATGGCTGCAGGTAGTATTTGCAGGTGATTAAATCTGATATAGCGGTGGGGTTTTCTAAAATTAATTAAGTACTCACTGTTTTGGAATAAAGTAAAGTTATCCACAATTGAGTTTACAGCCCATGGATTGGAGTGCTGTCAGGGCATGGCAGAGATTCAAGTCTAAGATACAACCTACAGATGCAGGGAATATTGAATTAGATACACTATGGAATAGCTCCTGCAGCAAACACTGAGATACACCTACGCCAGTCTACTCTTAACCCACAGTTCCCTGATGTCAGAGAGTTTCGGACAGGTGAGGTAAAAGAGATGAGCCAAAGAGTGCTACTCATTTATGGTCAGGTTGGACAGAGCCTTGGGTGACGCTGTCTAGTGTGAGGCATCCGTGATCACGGCAGGAGGTTGGAACTAGATGATCATAAGGTCCTTTCCAACCCTAACCATTCTATTATACTATGATCGCTGAAGCAGTTGCAAAGAGTCTTAGAAAATCCTAGCAGATACTACCTGTATACTCACAGCTATACTATACATTTATTATATGCCATTAGCTGCCAACATTCAGGTTTGCTTGTGGAGCTGGATTTTTTACAAAGCCTGAATTTAGTAGGCTAAGGAGTTGCTATTTTTTATCCCTGCTATTAGTCTAATGAATTAATCTCAAAGCAAAATATATAATAATGTTCTCAGTCCAGTTCTGATGGTAGGAGATTTGCCATTACAGAAAGGAAGGTAAATAAATGGCAGTTTTGATGCCTGCTTCAAAAGAAATGTGAAGACTGATCATCCTCCTGCCTCCTTCCTCATTTGTAGAGTCAAAGCAGACTGCATAGGTCTAGAGAGCAAAGACCATTCATTACAGAGTCGAAATATTTACAGTGATCCAATCCATATCATGGCCAAATGGAGACTTAAGGCATGCCAGACTTACTGTGCATCTCAGGACCCTCATGGCATTGACAAAGAGTACTCTCCATCAGTCCAGGAGAAAGAAGTTCAACAGGTCAAATTTGCTTTCTGTTACAGGTTTCTTTCTTATCTCATATCTATAGTTTGAATTCTTCTGGGCAGCAATGAACTCTTGCATAAAGCAAAGAGGTTTTGCTGCTAATACTTGTTTTCTCCCTATACAGCCATATAGTTTTTGGGAATTTCTACCCTTATATACTCAGGATTGTAAATTGGATTTTCTCACCAAGGGGGAAAAGACCCCTTTTCTGAGGTTTTTTTTTAAAGGCAAAACACAGAAAAGACAGATAAAGAACTCCACATGCTGGAAACTTTCGCCAACTTAAGAAAAATACTAAGGTCTCCCTCATGTACCACAAAAATAGTCCGTCAGTCAGCTAAAGTGGCATATTAACTGTATTTTATATAAAGAATATATATTTATATACTAGAAAATTGATAAACTTGTGTAAACAGGTATATACCGTTATAATGGATGCAAAGGAGTTGAGCATTGTTATTATAAATGGTTGATTCTCTATGGATTATTATCTGCTAGCAGTAATATCACAAAGTTCAAAGAAACGAAGCCTATCCTAGGATTGATGCACCACCGAATGCATATCCTCACACCTTCTCCTACTTAAGATGACTGGACACACACACTGAATAGCGTTCAAGTTAGGATAATATATCTTTTTCAGCAGTTTGAAGAACGTGTCAGATAGTGAGACACTGATCAAATTTGAAATAGTCTCAGCATCCAAAAGCTGCTTTAGAAAGCAGAGTTAGAAACATAAATACAAGAGACACTAATGAAGGGCACCTCCTCAACTTCCCAGGGATTCTTGCTAAGAAATTAAATCAAGTTTGCATTGAATAAGCATGACTGAACTGTTAGAAATGAGGAAAAGGAAAGGTTAAAGTGTATCTTCTAAACAAGAAATACATAATGAACAGAAAATAAAAAAGAAAGCCATTATAATGACAAGAAAAGAGAAATTCAAAGGGTTGTGTAAGACCCAGCAGTTAGAATTGGTACTAGAAAGACTTGGTCAGGAGTTTATTTTGCAGGAATAACTCCCATATTTTGGGGCTTGCTTCCCTGATGTTTAATGAGTGGTATGGTTGAGACTGTTTGTTGAGCCACCATCTGCCAGAAGAGGAATATGAGATGTCCCTATGGATAGGTAGGAGATGTAATATAATACCTGTCAAAATGAAATATAACCTTTCCATTAGTGCTATTAGGATCTCCATGAGACGTAGCAAAACAGGTCCCCTCTGATTTCAGGATGAATTTCATGCGAAATCTCAGCTCAGATTTCTGGAAGCCACGGGAGAAGAGAACTGTAGAGGCAAATGTAGCTGGTGGAATAGCAATAATGTGTTTTGCACAGCTGGGAGAGCCACAGTGATTCAAAATGCTGAACACCAACAAGCTTCATGTTCCAGAATTGTCCTGCTTGTGCAAGGACTGAAGAGAAGGCAGAGAGCTAAGAATATAATGCAGAAGTTCTAAAGAAAAAATTACATGCTTCAATGAAGAAAGGACAGAATCTAATTTTTGGAGAGTGAACAACTGAGATGATGTCAGTTTGTTTTAGCTCACCACAGCTGCTTAGTAGTGCATGAGAGTGCAAACAGCTGCTGCCACCATAACATGGGTTGGCATCATGATTGGGTGACATGGTTTGTTGTGAGGTGTCTGAGCTCATGGCAGGGGGATTGGAACTAGATGATCTTAAGCTCCTTTCCAACCCTAACCAGTCTATGAGTCTAAGATTCTATCATCAGGTTATCTCCATGACCTTGTTGACATCACAGAGTGGGGCAGAAGCCAAACTTAAGGGTGTTGAGGGTTTTACAGGTAGTAGCTAGTCAACTTTTCCTGTAAATAGTTCAGTGAGGTTTTATATATTATCTGCAAGTTCTGCTAAAGATCAATCCCATGCCAGGGGGTTGGAACTAGATGATCTTTAAAATCCCTTCCAACCCGAACTCTTCTATGACTCTATAAATTTTATTGTACAAAATGCTCATATTGGCTCTATCTTAAAAGATTCTTGTTGCATTTATTTTTTATTTATTCATTAAAAAAGCCCAAAACCAAACAGATCAGAATTTTGAAAATGCCTTTATTTTCCAAGAGGCAAAAGCTGAACAGCACAGGCAGGGAGTTTTTATCCTGAGGAATATTTATCCCCTGGTTTTGACGAGTAAATGATCACCTATATTCCATGCTATTCTTTCTGTTTCTTTCTGTCTTGGGTAACAGAAACCTTTTAAATTATGAACATGAGAATAAAAACCAATAGCTAGTTAATTCTTCTGCTGGCTTCTGAAATTTAAATTCATATTAAAATAGGGATGTTTGAATCAATATTTATTCCCTGTTTTCTACTAAAAATACAAAACAGCATACAGATGCTTGAGCAAAAGAATGGAAAATAAGTCTTGCTGACACTTTTTTTAGCATCATTTCAGGTCCCAAGAGCTTGTTTTCCTGCAATCTCAATCTCTCTCACTCTCTGTTCCGTTTACCTAAATCAATTCACTCTCCAAATACAATGATTTCCAGCACTCAGGTTACCTCTGCTTCTGGAATAAAAGAAATCAGCAATCAATTTGTGGAACTTTTCCAAATATGCCTAGAGGGCTCTCTTTAAAGAGTATGAATCTTTGGCAAACTACATGTTGTTGCATTAATTAATGCTACAGACGCTACACAAAGCAGAGGGAAGGAATGTCATAGTTGTAGTAGATATCTTTTTTTAACCGCCTGGATCCCTATTTATGCTATGGGCTGCTGGAACACCACAGACTTAACTAGTAAAACCACTTTCCTCTTACATCCTTTGCTTAATTTAGTAGTCTTAGAATGTATTTCCTTTTTCCTACGCAACTTTTGCAACCCTCTTGTAATGTCAGAGGTGCGTCTCTTTTTTTTGTCCTTCCTTATTGGCCATTTCTGATGTATTTTTTCCTGAAAGCTTAAAATTTTCTCTCTGTAACTACTGTCCAATTCCTGTTTTGGAATGTTCTCTGTCTCTGATAATAAGTTATGAATATTAATATTCTAACATTTATCACAAGTTACGGAAGAAAAGCCTTTAATCAAAGACACTTGGGCATGTATGTGAAGGCTACCTAGTGCATTGTGATAGATGACCCTACAGAGATTTCACAGCTCACCTATTTTACCAATTTCACATCATGAGAAGCCTGCCTATCTGATAAAGATATGAATAATTTAACCTGCTTCATTACAGTTAATATCTCTCTGAGACATGTGCCTCTTGGGGAAAAATGATACACTTGTTAACTTTCTGAAACAATAAAATTGATCCATCTTTGAGCCAGCTTTTCCTGTGAAACTAATTCCTGAGTAATTGATTTTCACTGACTAAATGTCATGTCAGAAAGTAGGAGTTACCAGATCTAGGAAGGAAAGCACAACCAGCCGCATTTGCAGATGGAGCCCAGGCTCTTGGTAGAATCTAATATTTGTTTTGAGTGAGTTAAATAGTATATATGTTTGCATTTACTCCAGGAAAACGGGGTATCAGTCTAATACTTAAGGAGTTCTTTGCATTGATGATCATATTCTTCTGATGCTTCACAGAAAACAGCCTTTCATAATCACAAGAACATGATAATCAGTGAAATTATGGTTGTATTGATTTTACTGGTTCAGCTGGAGAAGGAAAGATGCTGCTCTTTCTGGGATGAAAAGAGAAGGCATTTCCACTGTGAAAAACAATTACACTAGACATCAGCTTAGACTCTGTAGCTAACATTTGTCCAGTGCTCCGTAACTAACTCATTCAGACCTTTTAAGTTAAACATCTTAGAGTCTACTGAACAGGAAAGGTAGATGAAAGAAATAGCTGCTGCAACATACAGAGATGAAAATAGCATGCCTGTAGTTAGAAACACCACTTCTGGAGTGGTTTCTGAATATGATCACAAAGGATGGACAGATCCTTTTGGACGAGATGAAAAGACACAGACATGGAAATGGCAATCACTGAATAATTAGTGGCAGTAAAGGAAGATTATCCTTACATACTTTGGATGGAAAGGAATCTTCCCAGGACAGTCGCACCTGTGACATTGTTCTGTGTGGATACACTCCAGTTGCAGTCTGTCAGTCCCTGGTTGTCAGTGCGACCCCCCAGAAAGGGCAGTTGTCTTCTAGTGTCAGGGCAAATTTTTCAACTTATTTTAACTTGTAATTACTGTAAAAAGTCCACAATGGTTCCTGAAAAGATCTAAGGATGGAAAATAGGTATGATTTAAAGCTATTTTTGCATCTTGCTTGCTTGTCTGAATATAAACTCTAAATCATGACAGAATAGGACAGCACCTTGATTTCTACTAATGAAGTTCTATTTTACTGCCATAACCCTGAATAAATCATTCAGGAAGCAAAAGTCTTTAAGCTGATAGCATTTATGCCTACAGTGATATGCACATCCATGTTGCACAGCCACACTTTATCTCATTCACAGCGCTCTTGGTGGGCTGAGTGTTGAGAAGCAGTAACGTGTATTTCAGGAGGTGCTCTACAGGCAACAGTCTCAAAATTACAGGGTAGAAACAGCAAATCTTACACCCCTGCAACATTTATGTGCTGTTTTAAGGAGGGCCATTTGCTTCTAGATCCCTTTCTTCTTTTCAGAAAAAGAGCAGACAAGAAGCTTTCACTAAACTGGCATTCAGAGTTTTGCAAAATTAAAGCACATAATGTGAGGTATTTCTGTCACAGCGTTTTTGGCCTTGATTTAACTTCAAGCAAGGACTTAGGATGACACTCCCTGTATTTACAAGCTATTTTTCTGTTTCTTCTTGTTAGCCTAACAAAATGCTATGGAATAGAAACTGAGAGCTAAAATATCATTCAGCCTATATGCTTTATTTTCACACTGAAGATTTATATGTGAGGTTAACTACATTATTATCCTGCATAAAGGTATTGCTGGGTTTCTAAATTAAGATTGATGGCACAGATGAACAAGATAAGGTCATTCCTCGGTGCATTAGTTCTTTGTTGATGGACAATTTAACACAAAAATACTTCGTATTTAGCACGAAACCTCTTTCATGGAAATCACATCCCACTGCCTGTCTTCATAAATATTAATTCACAAAATACATGTACTTTGTGTAGGTCCTGACACTCTCTGTGGTGGAACTGACAAACTAGTCGAAAAGATAGAAGTACTGAAGAAAAAAAAAGGCTGGAAAATATACTCCAAGGTGGCAAAGGGCATAAAGATACATATTTAAATATAGCATTCTACTGAGTTGCAGAGCACAACGATCAAGTTGAAGACACTGAGACAGATGCAAATGGAAGAGTCAGTAGTATATTCAGATCTTATTCGCACTGATCCTCCCAAAAAGGCTATGCCAAAACAAAACTGCATACAAGAAATGAAGGTCAGAATCCTCAAAACAAACAAACAAAATCCTCAAGTCCAAAAGCAAACAATGGTTAGACAGTTTCTGAAGAAAAACAGGGACTACACGTCAAATAATGCTCTGCCTTTGAATTGGGAGTGTGCAGGAACAAAGGGATATATCCAGAGGTATTGCCAGAGTAATGGAAACTGAGACAGGAAGAAGGCATGTGTACCTAAGAAGGGAATCAAGAGAAAATTTTGAGCAGTTGATCTAAATTATTGATTATGAACTTACTAATTGTTCTAAATCAATAATTATGAACTTACTGATTGTTCTAAATCAATGCTGGGCCAGATGGAATTCAAAGGGGTGAAGGTGCTAGGAAGCACAAACTACAGAGCTGAAGAAACTGCCAGGGAAACTTGAGGAAGCAGCTGAACTGATAAACAGAACCAGCTCTGCTTTCAGATATAGTCCATGGCAAAGCTGTGGTTCCTGCAGACATGAGGTGAGAGGTTATGAGTACACAGGAATTCACAGGTTGTGCTGGTGAACATTCAGCACAAGGATGTTTTCAGCCTTGATAAAATATTGTCTTTAAGGGAAAATATTCCTCTAAATCCCATGAAAAAAGAGAAGAATTTGCATTTACCCTGCTAGCACCACACTAAAAAGCTGATTTGTGTTTATCATTATAATGGCCCCTTCTTTCCTACCTGCTTTGATCATTCTATTACCCTTTTCATATGTAAACCTGAAACTGTGTATGTTGTGAAGAGGCAGAGATTTGAATACAATATGAATATAATCTGTCTATCCATTGGAGTCCAGCACAGCTGATCTTGAATTCCAGCATTCAATTAGTCCAAGCAGTAAATAATTCAAATGAGTAATCTTTACCAAAATGCTCTTTGTATAACTCCTTGTTTAATGAGGTGACTTAATGTGTATCACAGTGATAGTAGCATCTCTTGAATTGCTAACTTAGGTGTTTTGCCTTTATTCTGGACAAAAGAAATATGCAAATCTGATTTCAGTGATTAGTTGCCCTCTCAGCTTAGCTAAAGTCTAGATTCCTGCCAACTCTCAAAAGAATCTGCAGCTTAGGAACAGACGCTATAAAACATTCACCTTGATTCAGGGAGATCTGCATCCACTCTACCAGTGCATGTTACAAGAAAATCTTTACAGAGGCAGATCATTAATTTCAGCAAAAGAGAGAACTGATCAGAAGATATAGAGGGATTTTTCAAAATGGAACAGGCAGATATCCGTTCAATTATCAGAGGGCACATATTTTACAAGGACTCAGTTAAACTCTTAAACATAATGCTGGGATACCTTTACTACCACTGTTAAAACAACACAATGAGCTCCCATCTAAAAACATCTAAAAAGTTTTGTTTCATTTACCTTCTTGAAACTCTTTTCTGCTGATGCTATACATGCTGTTTTGTGGCAATACAGAAAAGCTATAGCCAGATTTGTTGCATTCTGCTTTAGATTTGGTATCATTAATAAGAAATTGCTCTTTCTTACTTTGTATCTAAGTTCTTACTTTTTACAGTTTGACCACTTTCAAGGCTTGCAGGAGACTAAATCCGCATTGTAAAAGTTTATTAATCTGTGTGTAAATTAATAATGCTTTGCACGAATATTAATTTTTAATAATTTTTGAAACTATATAGTTTGTTAAGAAATAAATTTCCAGTTAATTTAATTGTATTGCTATATGTGGTTCTACTCTTATCTGTTATGTTAGCTCCATATACAGAACACAGAATATTCTCCTGGGATTTAAGCAGTGAACTTTAGCTAAGGGATTCACTTTTCATTTCAGCATTACTATAAACCAACTTCTCTATCTCAGCATCAAAATGGTATATATAAACTGTCATCTTTTCTTCATAACACTTAATCAACATTAGTTGTGTTTATTGTAGAAGTAACTGCTTAGATTTAGACAGCCTTGACGTCCAATAACTCAAACAGTAATTTCATTTTTTGTGGGAACAAAACTGGGTGGTGGCATTACTGAGGGCTAAGTCGGCCACATGAATTTACCTACTTTCATCAGAGCAACAAAAAAGTGGACCAGTCATGGATTCAGTCCATGGTGTTGAATTTATTGACAGTTTTTAGATTCACCATTATACCACAGAAAGCAAGTGAATAACTTTAGTGTTTTATAATTTAGACACTTAAGAAAAGACAAGAGACAAAACCAAAGCTAGCCTGGTACTAAGAGTGGTAGGACAGGGGGTAACGGGTTCAAACTTAAACAGGGGAAGTTTAGATCAGCTATAAGGAAGAAATTCTTTACTGTAAGGGTGATGAGGCACTGGAATGGGTTGCTCAGGGAAGTTGTGAATGCTCCATGCCTGGCAGTTGGACAGAGCCTTAGGTGACATAGTTTAGTGTGAGGTGTCCCTGCCCATGGCAGGGGGGCTGGAACTGGACTGAAGGTCCTTTCCAACCCTAACTGTTCTGTGGG